>PVIJ01004075.1:0-85484 GCA_004024925.1 Scalopus aquaticus | reverse complement strand
CCGACGGCCCGGAGCTCGCGCCCACCCTCCAGGGCACCAGGTGAGGCGCGCCGCCAGTCCCTTCTCCTCGCCTGACTGGGGTTTCTTGGGTTGGGGTTGGTGGGGGGAATCTCTGAATGAGAAGGTTCGGAGGAGGAGATGTGACTCGTGAAGGTTTCTCTAATGCAAAGCAGAAGTGGGGGGGGGGAGGTGAGAGAAGATTTGTTTAAAAATCAAAAAGGGAGAAGAGAGCCAGCTGTGGGCGCGTGTAGCGCAGGGGGCAGAGGCGCCAGATGTGCGCTCCTATCTCCCTTCTCTGCTCTGGCCTGCCCTCGGGTCTGCGCCGAGGCTGCCGGAGAGGGGATGGCACCCGTCTGGGACTGGCGGCTGCAGGACTGAGCTCCGGAGTCTCCAGTTGCCCCTCGTCAGGGCTCTGGGGAAAGTCGCCCTCCGCGCCGTGCCCGCTCGCGCTGCGCCTCTTTCCAAAAGCGGCGACGTGACCGCGCTCTGCGGGGTTCCTACCCCTTCCTCCCGGATCCCCGCCGAGCAGTCCCGGGGGCTCCTCCATTCGAGATCTCTGGGGAAGCCCGGGAGAACGGAAAGAACCCAGCTTGGGGTGGCGATCTCCCCGCACTTTAATAGTGTGGGTCTGGGTCCGCTGACTGCGGCTCCGGGGCTGCTGACTGCGGCGCGCGCTCCAGTCCTCAAGCAGGAGTCTGTTCCGAGTTCCGGGGGCCCTTTCGTCTGCTCCCGCCTGCCAGGGGTACCCGCGGGCGGCCGTGACTCGGGCTGGCTCTGGTTTGCTTTAACTTTGCGAACCAGCAACCTTCCCCTAAGCCTGCGCCTCCTCCCGGAGCGCGCCAAGCCTCTCCAGCTCCCGGCACGCACAACCTCCCTCCCTCAGCTTTGCCCCGGAACGCGTGCCGGGGTGGCGAGCGTGGGGAAGCCGGCAAGATGGGGAGCGCGGCGGGGAGAGCAACCCTTTGCCCCTCAACCCGGGAGGAGCTGTAAGAGGGCTCACCTCGCGATGTGAAGAAAAGAGTCCCCAAGGAAAGTGGGATTGGAGAGGCCCCCAGGTCGCGCTATCTTATCCCTTTCTTGCCAAGGCCCTGCTTTGGGGAGCAGGGGTGATGGGGGCTTCACTTGCCGCCCTTTCCCTGGTTACAGGTTTTCTAGATGCTAGAAAAGCCCTGTTGCTTTTGCTGATAATGCAGCAGGAAATTCACGGGCCATCGCACCGCTATTTAGAAATTGCATCTTTTAATTATTTAATAATGCCATCCCTACATGACGACTAGTCGTCCCTAAGGGATTGGGGTGGGGTGGGGGTGGAGGTCTGTTCGAGAAACCCTGCTGCGCGAGGGTATAGATTCGTTTAAAGTCTACTCTCCCGTTTCCTCCTAAAGAAATCTTGGTCGGATGACTCTGAAATCTTTTCTTGTTTTCCTCTTCCTATCATTTCTATCCGTATAAAATGAGGCAGTAAGTTTTCGGTTTAATCACAGGGAAGCCACGATAATTAATCTGGCAGGAACCTGGATCAATTTCTCTATCACTTGGGCTTGCAGCAGACATCGATGGTTTTGCGGGGTGTCTGGCTTTCCAGGGGATGGGGCTGTAGAAGTGTTCTCAGGAGCGAGGATTCACCACCATCCATCAGCACAGTTGCCAGGCTGGACTCAGCTGCAGAGCCTAACAGGAAGGGAGAAGGAACAGAGGGGCTGCCTTCATTTCGTCAATCCTGTAATTACCTTTCCAACAAGTAAGCAGATGCAGACCCCAGAACCCAGAAGTCGCTCCTGCCTAACCCCAGTGACAGGGAGGGTTTTTTGGTTTTAATTTTTTTTTTGTTCTTTTTTTGCTGGTAGAACAAAGGGAAAAAAGTTGCAAAACAAAGGGGCAAAATGTTGGCCAATACCAGAGGGACCCTGAAGCTCCTGGTCACTAGAGTGTGTGTCTCCAGCTCTGATTCAAAGTTTTCCAGTTGGCCAGTGGGTCCTGGAATTCCAGCCTCTGTGCAAAACTGAAATCCGGCCCAGTACAAAGGAATGCGAGTAGTCTTCAACTGAGAGGCCAGGGAACTTTGCTTGAGTGAGAATTATCATTACATCTTGCCTTTGAAACATGTCATATGGATACATTAAAGTGTCTTGTGTCCATGCTTTATTAATTAATAGTAATTATTACTATCAGTTTGTTATTTAAGAGTCTGCATCAGTGCTCATTTTGTTATACTGTCTGAAAAAAAGAAATCCTCCACCCCACCCCTGGCGGAGAATGCAGAGATGCATTGCAAGGGTTGAAATAAAATCATCTGTTGAGGTCCAGACATGTAGATTTACTCAAACTGGACTTACTGCTTACTAGAAAAATAGGCTTTTAAAATAGTTCTAATTGAAGCAGTGGACCATCTTGATAGTACTTCAGAACTTTCATTATGTTCAGCATTCTTATCAGAACACCAGACAGTAAAATTACTAGAAACCTAAATTCTATTTTCAATTAAGATGAAATCTTTTAATTTGAGAATTTTTAAAAAAGTGACGGCTTTATTTTTTTGTGACCCAGAACTCATGTTTCCTTTTGGCAGTCGTGGCTGTGAGAGTGTGTGTGTGTGTGTGTGTGTGTGTGTGTGTGTGTTTGATTGTTTATTTGTGCAAGGGGTGGGGGTAGGGGCAGCAGAGCTGGAGGGACATGCCGTGATTTGGGGGAATACGGATCAATTTCATGCTCCTTTAATGCACTTGTCTTCATAATTCATGGTTTTTCTTCTACTTTGAATAGAATTACATGGCTGCTTTGTAAAGATTCTGGTTTGGGGACCCTTGTATGGGAAACGCCTTGACTTTGACCTCAAGGCCTGATTTACAATGCCAGAACCCCACTCCCAGGAGCATAGTGTGTCTCAGAACCTTGCCTGTAAATGTCTGTGATTTATGAAGTTGACAGTTCACATAAACTTTGATCTGTGATATTTAAATCTATTTTCAGAACTATCTAAACAAGATCTGAAAATCTGATTTTAGTTTTCCTTCGTTTTCAATATATTTAGGTAAGCAGATGTTTGAGAAGCCTGATCATTTTGTTAATTTCCATTGATCTTTTTTGCTATGATCATAGATTAAATCATAATGACAAAATAGTGGTCTATATAGAGTTTGAAAGTAAGTAGCAATCATTTTTTGATCTTTTTGAACTGCCAAACTTGCACAGTAACTATGAATGCCTATGTTTTCTTTTTCCTCTAGAAAACCCAAGCATTGTGTAAATTCTCTGGCTAACGATTTAAGGGGTGGAAATGTGTTTGGGGTGCCCCTTCTCCCTTGTGAAATCAGTCATTGTTCCATAAAAAGTTACCTGATTTGTCAGGAACTGGTTCTAGGTTTACCAAGCACTGTAAGTTGTCAGCCTTTGCTCATCAAGGCACTGTCTTTACAATATATGTAAAAATATTTGATCTATATAAATGTGTGATTTTAATTGACTGGGGGAAAACCATCAACAGGTCTGTAGAAAAAACAAAAATAAAGCTATCGAAAGTTGGACATATTCTGGTGCCCTAGTAGGAGTAAGAACCAAATTTTCCATCAGGGTGACTGTGACAGCCATCCACAGCCTCTTAGATGGGCAGGAAGGACTAAAGAAAACACTCGAGGAGTCTAATTAGACATCTTTCTGCTATAATTTTACCCTGACATTGAGAGCCTTGTGCATCTCTGGAAATGGGCTGCTCCTTCGTGGAAGATTGCATTTCTGGCCACTAGAGGGCAATGGCGCCCTTCTCCAACTTCCTGCATGGGGCCCATCTGCTTTTGAGGGCACCATGAAAAGCGGTTTTGTTACCACCAGCCTTGTCTGGCCCTCTCAGGAGAGACCGAATTCAATCTAGCTGTGGTTCAGGCTACTGCTCGAGCAGTTTGTCAGGATTATCATCTTTCTAGTCCGCGAATCCCGTTACCTTCAGCCTCTTCCTACCCTGGAGTTTACTAGAAAGTCAGAAAATCTTGGAACCTGAGACTGAGCAGGAGATGGATGGGGGCTGGGCTGTGCAATAGACAAGGTCAGTTCTCTCTGAGGCAGCGATCTGGGGAGATTTTCTGCAGAAAGAGCCAGGGGAAGGGAATGAATAAAGAAGAGAAATATTAATGAAACTGCTTTGATATCATTGCTATTCTTTCAAAAGGTTTTGAAGACCTCTGCCAGCCATTTCTCATTTGCAAAACAGAATACCAGTTTGAGCTTAGATAAACACTTTGGGGCATGAAGTTTCAATATAAGAGTTTCAATATAAGGTATGTTTCCTCCTACCTTTAAACCACTCTTGCTATTGCTGTACAAAACCTAACTTTACGGAGAGTAAAATTTAATTCAAGATTGGTCCTCATGCACTGGAGTTTAATCATCTGACACTTTTTTTCATCTCCAGTGATATGGAAATTACTGCTTATGATTAAATTGCATATTTGAGACTGTACAAATTTATATTTGTTACTGTTTGATAGTATCATTATGAAAGTTCAGGAGAAGAATGAAAAAAACCTCATGCTATATTATAATTAAGAGGAAAGCACTATAAAAAAAAAAGAAGTACTATCTTAAGTGGATACTTATTTGAATCTTTTTTTTTTTTAACTGAATACTTGTCTCCCTGGTGAATCAGCAGCGGAGTTCCTCAGGCCTCTGAGTGCGTTGGAATACACAGGTAGCTGATGAAGAAGGAATCAATGCAAACGAATTATGGAAGAGAGTATAAAATAGCTAATCCCAAGACAAAGTGTTTTGTAAACTGATGTTCCCTTACCACCAGGACAGTTTATTTAACTTAAAAAAGTGAGGGCACTTTTAAGTGCTTATAAATAATGCACATTTGTTAGAACTGGAGGCACAATTTCCTTGTTATTTGGTTTAATTAGTCGTCAGACAGTTGCAAAGTGCTGGGTTTCTTATTAAGATTAAGCATTGTTTTCATAGTCTGAATGGTCAAGGTTTCTGCCCAAGCAGAGAATTTGGAACAGCAGGATATTAAGTGAGGTAGGAGTGTGTGGTTGAAGAAGAGAGGAAAGGAGGGGAAAAAAGGATTAATGTTTTTGATGGCAGGCCAAATACTGGGGGGGGCGGGGGGCAGTGGAGGTTCGGGGTCTCTCTCTCTCTTTCTCCCCCTGGCCCTACCATGTGACCTGCCAACTGCAGAAAGTTGGCATAAACAGCTTTCCAGGCCACAGTCAAAAGTGGTTGGTTCTGGGTCTTATTCTCTTGCCTTGGCACCAAGTATTTCTCAAAGGTTATTATGAATAAGCACTGTCTTTTTCTAGAATTTTCCTGCCTATTGCAGGTGAAGAAAAAGATGAAGAAAAGCCTTCACTTCCTCCGTGTACTAGGTCACTTGCCAGAAATCCTCCCACAGGGTCTCCCTTTCACAGATGATGGCTCCTTCTCCCGGTTGGCCTTTCTTGAAAATGGCTTCGGGCACAGCTTTGTCCTCAGTGTCACTTATGTGACAACCACAGTGTGGAGGCTCCACCCCTGTTTTAGTTTAAGACACAAAGAGATCTCTTTTCAGGCTCCACTCCTCTGCATCCAGTGTGAGCAAACTGGGAGAATTTAAGAGGAGGGGCCTGAGGTCCACGCAGTTTTATTCTCCATCAGAACAACAAGCCTGGTTGAAGGCAGAGGTAGACCTACCAGGTAGAATGACTTTGCGCCACCTCCACCATGGAGCTCTGGGATATTTTACCCATGATCAGATGTGGAATCCTCAGGACATTTCCAACATTCCAGAGGATGCTTGGACCAGCGGTAGGATTTGGAGGCAGAGATGCCCTGGGTGTAGGGGGTGCATGGCGGGAGGCAAGGGCGGCCAGGGCTTACAAGAGCAGGGTTAGATCCTGTCTTTTAAAAAAAAAATTATATTTAGCTCATCACAAATTGGCTCCATTCATCTCGATTATTAAACCATTGCATTAAGTTATGATTTATCTTGATTACTGAGTTTTGGTTTATTTTTTTCACATCTCTATATTTTGTGCCCAAGGAAAGTACCTCGTGTGACCCACCCGAATCCAACCCTGCCCAGCAGTTCGGTCCTTCTCAACCCCTGCTCCGCAGCTTACAGAGTATGTACCTAAGAATAAACTACATAGCTTCTCCAAGGCTCAGATGCTTCATCTATAAAAATGGGGCTAATAATAATGTCAATGTGCTAGATTGCGGAAAGATAAAATGTGAATTTCTCTTATCTTAAACAGTGCAATGTCTTGTTCGTGATAATTGCTCAGTAAGCGCTCAGGCCTTTTGTCCTCTGAAATAGACCTGGGTCTTGGTTTTATAGACTCATGGTCACACGTAGCAGTTCTGCTTGTAATTATTAGCCCCAGATCCTACACTGAGCATTGCTGGCAATTGAAGCCTCTCCCAACTAGTGATGAATTGTTTATTAGTGCCTGCTCTTTCTGGAATTATTTCGTAAGTTTAAGTGATCCATCCCTTTGCCATTTAAAATATTCAAGAGACAGTCAAGATTTTAGAGATAATTATGGCTTTTGAAAAGTGCCTGTCTCCTTCCTACCTCTGCGTTTTCTCTGTTGCTTTTACCTATGGGCTGCTGTGCTAAGTCATCCTGAAGTAATCAGGCCTTACTAGGAAAGTTTGCCAAGCATGTGCTGTTGAGATATTCCTCACAGGTTTGCCTTCCTCTCCAAGTGGATCATTGCTATTCCAGACCAGCTTCCATGATTAGCCTCTTGATAAATCATCTCCGGTTCAAGAATATTCGTGTTTGTTTTTCAGGCAAATGTACTTTGGTATTTTCAGAGAGTTGAATAGTGACGGTTCGACTCATGCCAAACACTACAGCTGATGGCGCCTGGCCCTGTCTGTGGTCCTCCTTGGGCCCGAGCAAAAGCACAGTGATTTGGCACAGAGTTAAAAATAACAGGAACTTTCACCCTCATGCAGCCCTTAATGGTTTTCCAACTGTTTTCACACTCAATATCACAGTCGGGCTGGGCATTCCAAGGCTCCTGGACCTTCCAGGTTGTCCCGCTGTGTCCCATCTGTAGTCTTCTTGTGTCATCTGTTCCCATCCCAGGCCCCTGTTCCCTTTGGAGCACGCCTCGCGATGAAAAGAAAGACCTGCCTGTGTCTCCCTGGGAAAGGGAAGGGAAAGGAGAGGGAAGCTTCTGAGGCCCTCGTAGGTGCTACTCTCCCGGGTAGGTAGCTCATTTATCCTATGCAACCCCTCTGTGGGGGCAGCACGATCATCTTCGTTTTACAAATGGGCAAAAGGACCCAGGGAGGGCCTCCCAAACTTGCCCTCAGCTTCGAAGGCTGGACACCTGGGTTTCCCCGCCTGTTCCGACTCCACCTGCCCAGAGCTCTCTATTACATGTGATGCCTGGTGCCAGCCCAGATCCCCCAAGCCTCAGGAGAAGGACATCTGGCCCGAGAGCTGAGCTGACCGCTCCAACTGGCCCCCTACATGATCCCAGATCTTTTCCATAAAAGGAGCTTCTGTTCTAAGTCTCTTTTTTTGCAGATTTTCTGTTTGCCATTAATCCTGTAGCCTCTTCAACGTCCTGATGAGGACCTGCTAACTACCTCCCAGGCAGACATGACAGGAGAGGCGATTCATCAACTCCACTCATTAAAATTCCCATCCTCTGAGGAGCTAAATGACCCCTCTTTTGTAACTTTCTCCCTGTAGTTACACTTTGCCTGAGCTGCTCCCCATCACTTTTCCCTTCTCCTGACACCCCTATAAATTTTCAACATTGGTATCAGATCCAGCATTTATTGAGTACTTAGTTTTGGGCTCTGTGCGCAGAATATTCTCTATAATGTGAGATTTACCCACAGTGACTCGAGGAGCTGCTAAAATTGTTGCCAGCTTTTTATAGAGGAAAAAGCTACAGACATACCCAGTGTTTCACAGCTGGTAATGGACTGAGATGAGGTTCCAACCCGGCACCAAAACTCCAAACTTAACCACTATGTCAGAATGCTCAGTCAGTCATTGTATCTGCTAATCTGATGAGATAATTCCCAGACCTCTCCATCCTCATCTCTTCCATCCCTTCCACTCCATTTTGTCATTGTCTCTTGACTTGTGACATCTTAAGGCAGGTCCCCTATGGTCGTGTAACCTCTGCACAGTGACGGGACCCACTATTTCCTGTGATGAGGTCAGGACGATGCAATTTACCAAGCAGAACACTCAGGAATCAGATGTCTGAAGACATCAGTCACATTACGAGCTATTCTACTCAACCTTTGTGAAGAGATGAGGGTCGTGGGATCCAGAGAGGAATCACCACTTGTCTGAAATCACACAGTGAGTTAGAGGCAGGCGGAACAAGAACTAGACTCTTTCGGCTCTTAACTCTGTATCTTTCCACTGTGTGTATGCAAAAGGTGTTATTTTTTTAATGAATATATCTGTGATCTGATTCTTACTTAAGCATCTCATCAGCTCAACACTCGGCCTGTTATATCTCTGGATAGTTAAGTTGCGAGCCCTTGCCTGGGACTTTCTGATGATCAATGAATCTCTATTATTTGGAAGTCATGGTGAGCGTTTTGGGTGATACATTATTTGATAATATTGCACAGCATGTGCCCTTTGACCCTGGCCTTCAGCTCTGTCCCACTTTACAGACACCTGCCACTGATACCTTCTTCCAGGTTTCCATAGGTAACAGTAAATATGGTGTCCTCACCTTACTACCACCAGGTCTTCTCAGCACTCTCTGTTAGGGTTTGCTTTGAGATCCATTTCAAAAGTCTTTCTTTGCCACCTAATTTAATAAAATACCCTGCCTGGGGCATGCAGAAGTAGTCAAATCATA
Source organism: Scalopus aquaticus (assembly GCA_004024925.1). Classification (NCBI taxonomy): domain Eukaryota; kingdom Metazoa; phylum Chordata; class Mammalia; order Eulipotyphla; family Talpidae; genus Scalopus; species Scalopus aquaticus. Next base: position 76,662 of record PVIJ01004075.1, on the reverse strand, counting down.
AAGCCTTCCTTCAGGGGGCTCATAATATCAAGGTGAAGAATGAACCAGGTTTTGGGACAGTGATTACTGCAGAGGAAGTGTGAATAAACAGGCCCCAGTGAGGACACAGCACATCCATTTCAGCACCTAAGGATGGCTTGGGGAAGGAATGACAGAGCTGCACTCCGGTTTGGAAGATGGGCACCCAAGAACCACCTGGACCAATACACAACCCTGCCAGGTGTTCAAGTCACGGCCACTGTGTGCTGGTGGTGATGCCTGGGGCATCCCAGGTGATCAGGAGCTCATTCCCCTTTGATGAGACCTTAGACATGAAATACTTCCTCAGACGGAACCAAACTCTGTCTCCCCAAAGATGGAATTCCTGGATGCAAGTCTTTGATGTCACACAGAATAGATCCTGCCTCCCTGCTGCAATTGTTCCACATTTAAGTTAGCTTCCAGGATGCTGTCTCCCCAGTATAATACCTCCAGAATGAACACCCCATTCATTCTTGCTCCAGCTCCCCTCAGAGGGAGCGACTGGAGACAGAAATCTAGGCAGCTAGACTCTGGACTATCAACTCCCTTCTACACACTTCTTTTATTGCAGCCCGAGGCTACATTACATTAGCTTTTATTGCCAGCCACATCACCCAGAGGACTTATGCTCCACAGTTTATTTGTTTATTTGTTTTTCCTTATGTGCTGCTGTTAAGTCACATTTCCCCACCTGTCCCTGTGCACCGAAGACGTGATAAGGCGCTTTCGGTGGTGGTAGCGCAGACTCTGAAGTCAGCCTGCCTCCTCCACACGGCCACTTCTCAGCTGCAAAGTTTATTTTGTCTCTTTCAATTTCCCCGTCTGTAACCCTGGGTTAATAATCTCTACCTTATAGGGCAATTTGGATATTAAATGATATTAATGTATAAAGCATATTAATACATAAATATTAATATATAAAAGCCTTAACACCAGGCATGCTATTATTACATCTGTTATGTTGCTTATTGTGAGGCTAGAGTCACTGATAACTGTCCCCCAAGACATTTATACACTTTTAGTCTGTTACCTGAAATATCTGTCATCCCTCTTTGTCCCAGTCTATGGGCAGCAAAAATGCCTGGAATAGAAGCAGGGACCAGAATCTAGTTCATCCGCACCAGATGCTTTCTTCTGAGGGAGTCCATATCCTGCAATACAATATTCAATACAGTCCTTTTCCATACTGCTGCATATTTGTCATTTTTTTGTCCCTTTGGTTTGTTTGGCTGCATAGCTTCAGAATCTGCATTTGGAGTCGAACCCACAATAAGATTCTCTATGGAAAGAAAAGCCTCCTACTCCAGAGTCCAGAAGGGGCAGAGACTTTCTTCACTGTCTCTCCCGGAAATTACAACACCAACTCAGCTTACCCTAGTGTGTTTTAAATTTGGGTCCACTATCTTACACATTTGCAGGCGTATACACACACACACACACACACACACACACACACTCCGCCACTGACCCTGGAGTCTCACAATGGTCACTGTATAGTAGCATTGATTTTCAGGGCCCCTGGGGTGCTAAAATCCCCGTGTCCAGCAAGGACAGCTGAGGGTCCCCGCCCACCTCTCTCCCTGCAGGAGCTGGTCTGTGGTTCTGAATGCCCAGGCTCCTGACACATCTGACTCTTTTCTGAGCCTCCTCTCTAGTCTTCATGCAATACTGTGCCACCCACAGTTAGTTTCTGGTGCTTTAAACTAAGAAACCCGAAAGGTTCCCTTTTCCTGGTATCCTAGCAAGGCTTGTCAGAAACCTTGGCCACCGTAATACTGAGTGAGCTTTCTGGCTTTGGGGTTCTCTTGCACGCTGAACAGGATGTTGATCTTCAGATAGATGTTGAGAGGGTGGAGTTGAGGGAGCACTAACGAGTTGCATTTGACCTTGCGTTAAGCGTTAAAAGAATTGCATTTGACCTGAGCCGGAGTTGGGCAGAAGGCCATGGACAGGCTCAGCAGGTGAGCAGGGGTGCTGCAGGCGGCTGTGGCCGACGGCACAGCAGCAAGGTCTGTGGGTGGCGCTGGTCTCGGAAGGGCAGGGCAGGGTCTGTGGGTATGGAGCCCATGCAAAATGCCCAGAATAATTATGTGGAGGAAAAGAAGGCCAGCGTAGGGACCTAATCCACACTTGCTGCCTAATCCAAAGACAACTAGATAAACAGAAATATTCTGAGTTCAGAGCCAAATATTTTCATGTAGCTGGCTGGAATAGGTAGGAACTCTCCGGGCATTGATGAAAGCTGGAAAGACACCCCCATAAGAATGAGGAAGTGGACCCAAGTCACACCCAGCTTCTAGGGAGGACAGGACAGTTCCGCACCCTCCTGGCAACCTGGATCCCCAATCCAAGGATGGGCTCATCAGGGAAGGCTGTCAGTGCTTACAGAGGGGCGAGTCGGAACAGCAAGCACAGTTGGGGCCATTCTGTCTGATCACCTTTGAAAGGAATCAGGAATCAGCATCACCTTAAGCAGAGAATGAAGCTTTCACAGGAAGCTCAGGGTTTCAAAGCTTCTGACAATCCACAGCCTGCCTAATGGGTCAGATAGTTATACCCACAGTGTGGTTTTGATTTTGTGATTGATTGAGTCCCTTGCTCAGACCTGACTCAGCCATCACCAAACACACAGAACTCTTGGAGCCCCTCATGTTGACCTCCAGGTGCTACTCCCCAACTGGTCACCAAGGACACAAACCCAGACCACAGATAAGGATGACTACACACAGGTGAGCCTGGCTGGGCAGCTCTAATGGGAGGTACCAACTTGCATATTGAAAGTTTTAAATATTTAACGACATATTTAAACTGTAAACCATTTCATTGATGATAGCAGCAACACTGTATTTAAATTCTAAACCCAAATTGAAAGTCAGGATTTGTCTATACAATTAATTCTAACTCACAACACTTTGCCCTAAAATATCCCAGTAATAAAGGGAGATGTCTCTTGAACTGGTCTGCTCTGTTATCTGCTTTATATATCAACATGGCTGTGGTATAAGATACAGTTTTCATTTTTATTATTATTCTTGGGGACCTAAGAAGCACTCTATAAATGAAGTGTCACTATTAGTATTATTATGTTAGAGTAAAAATCACAATTTAGCCATAAAGCTGGGCTCACTTGCCTTCCAAGTAATGCATTGGTGATTCTAGTGTTTTATTCATTTTGTTGCTACTGCAGACATCATAGAGAATCTTCAACTTCAACAAATCTCGGCAGTGCGTTTGGGAGCATTAGCCAGGAGGCTGATGCAGCCTGAGAGGACACGTCTTTGAAGTGAGGGATGGAGCCTTTGGATTCATTTCAACCTCCCTCTCCCCATCAACCCTTTCCCACCGTGCCCTGCCCTGCAAGCCAGGGAGGCAGCAGATACTCCCTCACTGAGAGGCATGCCTCGTGTTCTGTGCTTGGGGGTGTGTAGCTTCTGTCTCATTTCTCACGAATGGAGAAAGATTACCTGTCAGCAAGTTTGTGGCCAATTGTTAACAAATTTCCCCTAATAGTCTGCCCTGTGGTTCCCTCTCGCCATGCAGACCAGCCTCATGCTGCCTTGGCATTGCTGATAAATAGCTGTGTGGCCTTGAACAAGCCAATTAACCTCAGTTTCCTCATCTGTAAAGTGGCCTTTTGGATCCTTTCCAGTTCTAAAATGGTCTGGCTCTCAACTCTTCTCCTGCAAATAACTTGGCTTGGGGATTTTTTGGCCCTCGCATCTCAGCATCCTCGAGAAGGAGCCATGTGGACAAAACCCCGTGGAAGTGAATACAGATTAGGTTGGTTGGAGCAGAGTAAGCCTGCAGGTGCTCGTGGGCAGAGGGTACCTGCTGGGTGGTGAGCTTGGAACTCTCTGTGGAGTACATTGGATGCCAAATTCCAAGCTTTGGACTTTACTCCCTAAATCCGAGGGTGGCTTTGCTGAGTCTGGAGCAAGAGAGTGACATGTCCAGTGCTTTATTAAATGATCTCTGGAGCCACATTGAGAAGAACTGGTAGAAAGGGACAGAGACTATAAGCAGGGCAAGTGGCAGAGAGAGCATATTATGGCAGAGATGATGAAGCTGGGACCATAGTGGAGACATTATTAAAATAGCTGATGTGTACTGAGCATTTTCTCTATGTAAACACTGTGTTCAGCACTTTCTACAAATTATCTCAATCCATCCTCACTACAACCTCAATGAAGTAGGAGCTATAATTACTCCTGATTATAAAACAGGGAACCGATACTCAGGGTGGTTAAACACTTTTCCCAGTGTTGTGCAGTTAATAAGTGGACAAGCAGGGATTTGAACAGAGAAAGTCCATATTCTTTACTGGTCTGTCACGGGGAGACAGATTTAAGAGGCCTCCTGTGGTGGATTCATGAGATTTGCAACTGACCATGAGGAACGGGAAGATACATTTTTTAAAAGATTTATTTATTTTTGCATACAAGCTGGGGTGCAGGCTAGAGGTGTGGGGCGGTGAGAGGGCTCACCAGAGACAGAGTGGGGAGCAGAACAGGCAAATCGACTGAAATACACTGCTGAGGGGAGCAGCGGGCGAAGCAGGAGAGGTCTGCGGCTCCATGTGGGAATCTCCCAGGCCTGGCATTGAACTGGCGCTGCAGCCGCTGACAGCTCCACCGTGCTGCGCTCAACCCATTGCACCACCAGGGAGGCCCATGGGAAGACATTTTGTGAAAGGCTTACTGAGTGCCCAGGAGAAGCCCGTTTGCAGGTTATCTTACGGCATTTTCCCAACCCCTTAAATAGATGCCTCTGAAATCACACAGAGAGACAGTTGCAAAGGATTTGAACTTGGGACCTAAAAGATCCAGAAAGCTTTTGCTATGACTCCTGGGATGTATCTGAGATTGATGGATTCTTGGCTTTCACTGCATCCAGGATGATTTAAAGATGACACTGAATTTTATGTTTTCCGAAATGTGCTCATACAACTTAAATATTTTAAAAGATGTGTTAGGCAGAAAAGAAGTTGTGTTTCCAAGATCCATGTTCGCTCTTGAAATTTTGGTTCCTGTCCAGCCCTGGCACAGATGAAGGGAAGATGCCACCCAAAGTATCACATCAGAACATTTCATTGCAACCAGGGTTTACAAACACATCTTAGGGGGGCTTGACAGAAGACACATAAGTCCAGTCTGTCTGATGCACATCCCCCATGTGGTGTGGCACTGGGACCTTGTACAATGTATATAAAATGTGGGAGTCAATTGCAGCTGTGCTGAGGCATGTTAATAAGGACCCGGGCTCCTGAGAGATAAGGGGGTCTTCTACATTGGATTTTAAGAGGACATTAAGAATCATCAAGTTTGAGTATGGGCTTAAACACGCAAGCCATTGCATTACCAACATGGCAAAGTCTTGTTCGTAAAGATAAAGTCCAGAAGGTCTCTGTGCTTTGGATTTCTTTATCTGCACAACTATTCTTGGAGCATCTTCCTCTGCATACCACCAGATCCATCCTTTTCCATTCCTTTGTTCACCAACTCGCAGTGGGATGAGAAGGAACTTGCTCCCCTTGTCTGCACTCAAAACTCCCTTTTGTAGAACAAGAGGGTTCCCACAGGCAAGATCTGGAAGAATGGCTGAATTCTGTTTAAAAAGTACAGACAGAAGTTCCTGTCACCCTGCTTGCCCCAGCGAATACATGCATTATTCTCCTCTTAACTCAGCTCCTGGGGTTCAGATTTTTATTTGGACAATGCAAGCAAATTGATGATAGGCTCTTGGGAATTCAGAACTCAGTTGTCAGTTCTGGCAAAGAGCCTCTGAAACCTGTCCCCCAACTCATTTAAATTAACTGTTGTAAAAACAAAGCAAAGGAGGAAAGCTGTGTGGGTAAGAATGTGAATTGATTAAATCATAGAAATAGCATCCCTGTTCAAGGATTGCCTGTCTTTGCTTAATGTTGAAAATATTGATATTATCTCTGGTATTGTTTCCCCTCTTTTTACATTTGCATGGGAAACGATTCGATTAACATTCCTTCTGAAGATGGTTTTCTTCGGAGAAAGTTACATTGATTATATCTGTTTGGCCCACTGAGCGTGCCTTCCCGTGCAGGGTTGATTGGGATGAGAAAATGGAGCTATTTTGGAAATGGTAACTCAACCTTCATTGTGGCACTGCCTTTCCAGGCTCCATCAGGTCTGCGATGGGAGAGCATTTGGATGCCATTCACATGCTTTCCAAAGTAAGAAATTGTGCTAATACAACTTTAATTTTCATATCAAATTGAACAAGAAATGAGTTTGTCGGAAATAATCATGTCTATTGCAGAAGTGCCAGGTTGGATAGTTACTGAGATAGGACTGTTACTCGTGAGGTGACCTTGGGTGGTGGCGATGTGGAGCTGGAGGTCATCCAGCTCGCTGGACCCAATTACACCCCCTGGGAAACTCCTAGGGGCCATTCCTGGCAGTGGCTCACACCAGCTAGGAAAATTCTCTCGTCTCCCACTATATTTGGCTCAGCCTCTGCCTCATTTCCAGTGCCCCGCTGGGTCCCGTAGGAAAACATAACAAAATTAAAAAGCAACATTATCGAAATAGTTGAATCACTATGAAATTTGTATTTTGCCTTAAATAAAAGCTATCGTGACTTGCAGTGGGTCTGCTGAGGTGGACCTGGAAATCTGACATAGTTTGTGAGAAGAGCTGGCGTGACCTCAGGTGCTCATTGCGTTGAACGTGTAGGAAGGGGCTGATTTCAAATATATTAGTTAACGATGAGGACGGAATTCTTTCAGCTTCCTATTTAATAGGTGAATTGTGAATATATTTCCCCCAAACGCTCCACCATTCTCATAGGATCTAAGACACTACTGAGCTGTCAGAGTTTCCAGAGCCAACTTAGGTTTCTTTTTATTTTCTTGGGTCTTTCTTTTGGAGTAAAAGGGCATAGAGTGATTTAAATCCAATACCCCCCTCAGTGTTCTGTCACATCTTCACAACCACAGCAGTAAAAATATGTACCCTTCCTTCATGATCTTGCTATGTGCTCAAGTTCATTGTCCCCTTCAGTTTTCTTGACATCAGTGAAAATCTGATTGGAGGGCTTCAGACAAAGTGTTGAGATTCCATCGTCACCTGTTTCTGCCTGTGTGGCCATGTATATGGGGTCTCTCTCTCTCTCTCTCTCTTTCTCTCTCCCCCCCTCCCTCCACTCCCCCTCTCCTCTCCCTCTCTCCTCTCCCCACTGTCCTCTCCCCCTTCCCCTCTCTCTCCTCTCTCTCTCTCTCTCTTTCACATTCCCCTTTTGTACCATTAGGATAGCAAGATCTGAGCACATAGTGAATATTTAATAAATGCTAGTACTTAATAAACACTATAACCCCATGAGGTAAAAGTGTAATATTCCATCTGTTGTGCAGAGGAAGGCAGTGAGTTTATACATCTCACTCTGGAATTTTTATCCAAGTTCAAAGACTCTAAACCCACTTGTCCCTTTCCATTCCCTTTGTAAAAGTTTGCTGACCTAATGTTCCTCTCTTCACACCAAACCCTCACCTAGACTTGACAAGAACTGAATTCTGTGGCTTATGAAGGCCTCATGCTTTACCCTCAAAGAAGTTGACATAAATAAGGTTCTCTTTGCAATCATGAATCATAATTGCATTGCGCAGGGGATGTTTAAAGACTCAGTTTTCTCCCCCCAGTCCTTTGTTTTTGCACTTTTATATTTGAAATGTATAAATGATAAATGTATAAATGATACCATACCTCAGAATGGTAGTTCTCTGATTCAGTGCTGTACAATAGATGATCATTTACTTTTTTTTTTTTAACCGATTCAGGTGCTGATATACAGAAAAAATGAAATGGTTACCCCTGAAGCCACATAGCATAATGGTAGCAGGACCAATAATAGGACTTCATCAGTTTTAATTCCTAGAGGTGCACTCTCCTTTACGTAATTTCTTTTCTCTATCAGTATATATGAGATGAGTACCCACTGAATGTCAGGCCATAAGGGTATGATATATGGCTATTGAACCAGTTGAAATTTGACCATTAGACACAGGTAAGAAGACAACTGTCATTCAGGGGAGTTAAAATGTGTTCCTAGTGCTGTCAGGAGATTGTATATAGCCTTTTCCATTTCCTTGAAGCTGAAATCTTCTGAAGTTTCGCATTTGTAAATATTGATGTATCTGTAGCTTGTCAGTAAGGGTTCTCTAACGGAATCAGAAGTAATTATATATGTGTGTTTGTGTGTGCATGTATTATGTATATGTATGTATATGTATGTGTGTCTATGTCTGTTTGTCTCTCTATCTCTTTCTCAAGGAATTGGCTTAAGTAATTGTGGGAGCTGGTGAGTCAAGTTTGCCCACAGGGCAGGTGAGCAGAAAGGACACACAAATTCTTAGGAATGTGATAGATGGAATTACCTATTCTTTGGAGAAGCTTCAGTTTTGCTTTTAAGAGCCTTCAGCTGGTTGAATAAGGGTCACCAGATAATTTAGGGTAATCTCCCTTAAAGTAAAATGATGATTGACTTTAATTACATCCACAAAATACCTTCACGGCATCACCTAGATGTGCATTTGATTGTTAAAGCCAGAACTTTAGCCAGGCCAAACTGATACATAAAACTGACCATCACATGTAGTATGTGTATGTTTTGTCCTAAGCTAGAAGTTACCTTAGGGGGTGTAGTATGATTACCAAAGTTAAGGAATGTAAAGTAATGTAAGAAACACTGCTGATCTTCATGGCGTGGGTGTAGGGTGAGCTGTCCTCCGTCATCTATAGCCTGTCTGTTCTCTGTCTGGGGACACCTTTGGACACAACAGATTGTTTGTGATTCTGTCTTGAAACTCACTCCAAGGTCACACAGCAAAGCTGAGCTTGGGGAGAACTCGGACTGAGGCAGCCCTGGACGCAGGCCTGGCTGCCTTAGCCGGCTGTGGCACGCTCTGACTTACTGTGCTGGAGACGCCACATGCTGCCTCTTAGGGGCTGCTGAGAGTCACGTGGGAGACACTTGAGTGGTGGCGGCAACGGACACATGCGGGCACCTGTGCACACACGCACACACCCCTGCGGGCAGGAGCTAGGCTAGCAAGGTCCATGCATCTGACAAAGCATTTATTATGCTGTGGCCACTGCAGTAGGTACTAGCTGTACAGAGACGAACCTAAGTATTCCTTGCCCTCAGAGCGCTAACGATCTGGAGGAGGCTGGACTTCAGTTTGTTCTGATACAGGCTGTAATGCACCCAATTGCATCCATAAAAAGGCTTCTGAATGCTGAATCACTAAAAACACAATTAATTAACTGGAAGTCTCTGTTCTTTGAATATATGCACCACGGATGGGCACGAGGACCAGCGCTGCCTTAATAAGGAGTTACTGTGTGTTGGGACTTAACTAGAGCACCGGGCAGGCCGCCAGGACAAAGGTGACTGGATTCCCAGCACTTGCCTGTGAAGAGCTCAAACATGGCTGTTTACTTGTTCACTTATTTATGGCCTTTCCTGTTCTTAAGAGTTGAGGTGACCTTCAGAAATACCAGCCATGTGCTAGCATTTCAACAAAGGAAAGTTTTAAAAAACTAGGATGTAGGGGAAGCAGAGTTAGGTGGTCAGCTAGAGCAAAGGGCTTCACTGGAAAGCACAACATAATTCATGATGCAGAGCCCTGTATCCTAGTAACTAAAGCAACCGGAGAAATACCAGGAGTTATACAACCACCACGAAATCAAAACGCCTTCAAGCCCAGGTGAGACTAAATATTTCTGGACAGTGATGCCAGCAGAATTTCTTCCAAAGAGTCTCATAATGAGACAAGTGCCTTTCATAATCACCCAAGAATAAACAGAAAAATATACACACACACAACCACATACACACACACACACACACACACACAAAACACAGATACATCGTTAGGGTTGCTTAATTCAAGTAGGGGCGCCAGCATGCTAGCCCACCTCTTTAACCAGAGAGTGACACTCCATGGAATTTAGAGAATCCTGTCTCAGTTCACCTCTCCCCTATCCTGCTCCTCCTGTTCCTTTAACACACTGCTGGCTACTGAACCGAAGAGAACCATGATGAGGGCCTTTATGGTGGCACAATGGGTTAAGCCTCAGCATTCTGAAGCTATCTTGAGCCACTGCAGCACGAGTTTGATCCCCTGCCAGGGAGCTGACCCACATGGCGCAGCAGACCTCTCCTGTCTCGCCCACTACTCCCCACATAAGTGTATTTCAGTAGATCCGCATGTTCTGCTCCCCACTCTGTTTCCTCTCACCACTCCACACCTCTGGCCTACACCATAGTTCTTGTATGCATAAATAAATATTTTTGAAAAAAAAGAACCATGATGACATAAACTAGAATTAGAGGACTGGAACAGGTGAACCGGAGCTTCAGTTTGTTCCAGAATCACACTGATTCTCAGCACTGGACTCAGAACCACTGAGAGTCAGCGTTCTTGTCTTTTCTATTAACTTCAGACCAAGCATTTCCCTGTGCAACCTCAGCGTTTGCATACCTGGGGTGGATCAGTGCACTCAAAGTCTCTGTATCTTTTAGTGAACAGGTTCAGAATCATTTGGCTTCCCACGAACTCCTGAGAAAAGAAACATTTTGCTTTTATTATTACTGCAAAGTGTGATGAATCTGTTATTATACCCTAACATAAATAACATTAACACAGGATTTTTAGAAGTTTTTTCTTTTCCACTAAGATAAAGCCTCACAAGATGAGACTGACCATGTCCATTGTAGAATTGGGGTTAATAGGTCTGTGCCTGTGACTTGAGTGCCCCCTCATATCCCTGGGGGCTCTGGCAGTAACCAAAAGATAGTAAAAGCTGCCTCATCTTTATTTAGGTTGATGTGCAAATGACTATATAAAACAGCCATTTGATAAGGGTTGGACGGTGCCAAAGACATCAACAAGAATGGTTCCCATCCATTTGTCCCCAAATGCCTCTAATCCCCTGGGCTCAGAGGGAGTTAAGGCTCCTTCTCTCTGCTCTAGTTCAGAGGTGACCTTGACAGAAACATTGACCTTGGAAGTCAGAATTCTAGATTATCATCACAATCTGTCATTTTTAGTTCAACTTTAGGCAAATAACTATCTCTCTTGGGGCCTCTGTTTGCATATTTTTAAACAATGGAGCTGACCACTAGGGACTTTTCCAGCCCTGAGGAGCCCCCCTAGCAACCATGGTCTTGGGGAGTAGAGGTTTGAGTGAGCAGGACAGACCCTGCCCGCTGTGGTTGTGTTGGATGAGACAGACCATCTGTGATTGGACAATCTCAGATCGGGGTAATTGTCAAAGGAAATCACAAGCATGAAATGGGTTATTCTTGCTAAGGTGACACAGGAAGTCTTCTCTGAGGAGGTGACTTTATTTGATCTTCATCTTTATCCTTGCAAATTAAGCAGTTAAAATGACATCTGAAAAAGATCGTGTCCTTTGCAAATCTATTGAGCAATAGCAGTAATAGACAGAATGTAAGGAGAAATCGCCTATCCTAAATTATTTGTAGAATATACTAGGGTATGAATAAAGGAAAATAAATAGAGAAGGGTCTTTGCAACTTGAGCAAAAGATGTATTTATAACTCTGGGGCAGGAATAGGGTTTTTTTGATATTTTCAAGATGCATTAATCAATTCAGTGAATATTCCTTGAACCCCTACTGTGCGCCTAGCCTTGAATAGAGAGTCTAGAATGTTTAATCATCTAGAATCTTCCTCAAGAAAAGTCTAGTGTACAGAGAGGCATAGAGAAATAAACATCTCTCTTTCACTGTAACAGTAGAGTGGTAGGAAGGAATGTGGGGCATTCAGGGGCCATGAGAACAGCACTGGTTTGTGGGACTATAATCAAAACAATTCACGGAAAGCACTAAATAAAAGAATTTAGGTAAAAAATAAACCACCAAAATTGTTTTGAAGAATGATATTATTTCTACTGAGATTTTATGATATTTATCTCTCATGTTTGGAATCAATACTAAAGAAATAACTTGAAATGTTAAAAAAAATAGATGCACGAAATATTCACCATAACACACACACACACACACACACACACACACACACACACATACATACACACACACATAAAGACAGAATACTTAAATATCTAACAAGAGATGATTAGTTAAATAAATTTTGGTATATTTTTATGACAGCCTCTAATTGTCACCAGAAGTATTAACAAAGAAACTAACTACATGGACATATGCTTAGAATAAAATGTTAAGAGGTGCAAAGTAGGCCATTGAATTATCCATTCAGTGTGATTTCAACTTTCTACATACACACACTGGAGAAGGGAAAGGATTCATTCTGAAATACCAGCAGTAATTATGTAGCGATAGTATGATTATTTTATTTTTAAATTTTATTTTTCAGTTTGGTATCCCTGCATATTTGTTCTTGAGAAAGAAACACATAAAAATAACTCCATTCTTTGGAGGAGAATGGAAAGGTGGTCCCTTCTCGTTGAGTCTGTTTCTGATGAAATACTTAGTATTCTCCTGGAGCAGAAGCTGAACCTTGAATTTAAAAATAAACTTTACATTTTGTTTTTAATTCTAAGTTTTGTGATATTGGGATTCGCTTTTACTGTCCACGTTTCTTTCTCTCCAAATTTAAATGGAGTAAAAGTGGAAAGCACATGTGAGTGGGGAAACCTGCTTTGTTAATGTGGTCTGCTGGCATGCAAGCGTTGCTGGGGCAAAGGGCAGCAGATCTAATGCGGATGGAAGAGGACCTCAGCGTAGCCATTTTATAGCTGAGCGCCCGGCGTCATCACAGTGAGGTGTGGTTTGCCCAAGGTCATATGCTGGTTTTTCAGAATACTGGGAGTCATCTTGGTACTGATGGTGAGGATAAAACAAAAGATGGTTCACCCAAGAGTCACGCTGTTTTTGGTCGTGCTGGTGATACTGTTTTGATGATAACTAGGATGATGGTATTTACAGTAGAAAACGGAGATAACTAGGATGATGGTATTTACAGTAGAAAACGGAGAGGGCTTAGTTAGAAGCTAAGTCATTGTAAAAGCAGAACTGTTAGGAAACAGTCTTAACAACACATTATCAGAAAGGGAAATAAAAGCCCGGTACCAACTCAGGTGGAACTTAAGGTCTAGATTTAAGCTTTGCTCTCCCATGGAAACTCCAAATATGTCAGTTTTCAGAATAGAAATGGTTATCTCCATATCTGAATTTTAAAATTCATTGTGCATATGTTCTGCGATTTAAAAGTAACAGTCTTTTCCATTTTTCTCATTCCACTGCAAATTGAAATCGCACCATGTCATCAGAAAGTTATTTAGTGACAACTTATGGGGAGCCAAAAAGTTTCCTGCAATTTGCATATATTTTCTACATTCAGAATGTTAGTGATTAAGTTTTTTGTATTCACTTAAAATAATATATTATTATTGAAAATAAATATAATAATAAATGCAAAATGTTGGCTCGAACGGCATATGCTAAACATTTTCACAGTGCAACACAGCATATGCTTAGTTCTTCATTAAGAGATTTTAAAATAACTTGTATTTAGCAAGAATACATTATCTTTTATTCAGAATTAATTATATGCTGTTTTGTGTACCATAATTTAAAGTGCTACCCACTTCTAATATGTAATACGCAAAAGAAACTATGGTTACAATTCATTAGAATTGGCTTCTTTCCTTTGCAATTTAGTGGCATAATGAATACATAGAGCTGAAATGCTATTTGTTACTTGAATCAAAAGTTACATGAAGTGCTGATAACTAACAGTTACAAATCCTTCATTTTTTAAAATCTCAGCATGCCTCAGGAGAATAGAATAAGTCATGAGAGTAATTGATGCGTAATTAGTTATTTTACCATTCTTTGATGGTTTTAAGAATAAGTTCTTTAAAAGGGCTGTTGGAACTAAAGGGTAGAAGAGCATTGAGAGATCATTTTGTATTACTCAAATAGAATGGTGTTCGATTGTTTCGTATGCCTAGACAGATGCTTCTTTGAAAGCAAACTCTGACTTTCCTAAAGAATTTGATCCTGTATGTCTATTAAATAAATGTAACGTACCCTCTTAAAAATGAAACACCCTTGTCTCAAACAATGACCTGGAGATAAGTTGGCTCTTCAATTAAGGGTCTGCAACCTTCATTTCATTATCTTTTATTTCAACTATTTTTTTTTTCAGTGATGAGGAAAATGATGCTCGGAGAGGTAAAATCCTTAGCTAGGGTAGGATTGGAACCTGGGGTTGGAGTCCAGGTCTTTTGATTTAGGAAGGGTGATTATTTGGGCTGCCTGAAACAGGTTCATATTGTCAATTACAAATTACATTTTTACCAAAAAGTTCAGTAAGGGGGGGCTATTGGGAGACCCTATTAACTAAGCAGGGCAAAAGGTCAAAAGTACATGTGTCAGATGGGAAAACATAACACCTACACAATTTCGAACTGTATTTTGACGTCTTGACTTTTTCATTAAAAGTGACAGAACCTTAAATAATAACAGTAATAGTCATGTTGATGAGAATGATGGAAAATATAGATCAGTCTGGCAAATGTTTTCTTGAACCTCTGAATGCAAAGACCTTTTGTCTTAATTGTTTTACTTTTGGCATGTAGCCTTAGGAGACACTCTGAAACACAGATGGAGCCACAAAAAAAAAAAAAAAAAAGTTTTTCCCGGTGATTTCTTATGGTATGTAAATCATACCTCAGTAAAGCTGTTCAGAACTGCTCTTCACATTTTTTATTTATAGGAGACAAAGGGGAAAGCATTGATGACTCCTTAGAGGAAATCTTTAAATAGTAAGTTTAAATAGTAAGTTCATCTGTAAAACCTAACTTCATGAAGCTTTTTGTTAGATTGAAGAAGATATTTTTAATAATGTAGAGAAATATTTGTCATATAGTATTTATTAGAAGATGCATGATAAAAACTGTATGTAGACCATAGTCACTAGTTTCAAAAAATGGCTAAAATCACTAGGAGGTGATAATAAACCTTCATGGTAACTAGTGATAGTTACTGAGTGATAAGATTATCCATTCAATATCCAGTCAATTATTTTAAAGCCCTGCATTTTCAAAATGTTCTTCCATGAAGATTCATTATTGTTAATAACCATGGAGTAGGTATTAATTGAGGTCAAATGCCTGTTCACAAACTCAGGCATCTTGGTTCGAGCAAAGAATGACTTTAATGCAACACACTTTTTACTAGATTCATCTGTAGTTCAGAGACAGCCCATAGTGGGAAGGAGTACCCAATTCAGTAGGACTGACAAAATTCGTTAACATTTCACTTTTTCAATCATAGTGATCATGGACTAGAGTTGCATTACAAACATGTGAGCTGATACAACCATTTACATTTACATCCCCTTTACATTCAGCCCGCAGTGGGGTTTTATATTTCCATCATTTGTATCAACTGTAATGAAAGTGTTAAGTGCATGGAAATTGGAATTTGCTCACTCGAGCAGCTTGTGGTGAATGATTGGCATTAATAAGCCAGCCCTTGCTGCCTGATCCTTTCTCATGGTCAGACCCCCTGTTCCAGTCCAGGATGTAAGTGTGTTTCCTGCAACTTGTTAACTCAATTACACAGTCCTCTGAATTGTAGCAAACATTTCTTATATAAAGCCAGTTGCATATTCTCTGTGGTAGCTGACACTTCATTATTCCTAAGGGAGGGCATGAAGAATTAGACTAAATTCCCTGGATTCTGAAAGAAAGGGAAAGTGATTAAGACATTGAAATTGCTCAGGCAATGCTGCTGTCATTGTCAGAGGAAGCGATACTGTGTCAGGTGCAAAATGTAATAGCTCTGATTACTTGGTACCTATCTTCTGGGACATTTCCAATTCACACCTAACTCTGAAGCCTGCTGTAAATCGAAAGATTCCAGAGTTTGCTAGTCTAGGGTTTCCTTTCATCTCAAATGATACCGTTTTTCTCATTTAAAATTCACTCTGAAGGCCTAAAAGTCAAATATTTGACTTAGATATTTCCACACACACACAAAATATTAAATGTGCTTTCTCTCTCTCACTCTCAGTTGTGGGATGTCTAAGGAGCTATGTGGGATTCCAGTCTCTAGACTAAAGTTTGGCCTGAGTCAAGCTTTGAGGGACCTATTTCCTGGCATGTTCTGGGATTGCTTTATAAGAGGCAAGAGATGGCCAGCATACCCTCTACTTCCAAATTACCTGGAGTCCTTGTTTCAAAGGAAGCTTCCAGGAGCATCACCCAGGCCTAAGGCCCTGGGGGTGGGTGGACTCTTGACAAGCTACATTTATAACAAGTCTCCAGGTGATGGTGAGATGCCCTAACACTAGAAGTGTTATAGTAGCTCTTTTCCAAATTCAAACAGCTTTCACCCCTACAATTCCACACATTCCTCCTTTACTTTGTAACAGCTCTCTTTACAGAGGCACAGGCAGACTCAGAAATGCTAAATAAACATTCTAGAATGAGAGACCCAACAGAAATGGATCTAGATGTGACTTTCAAAATGGACCAGCAACATCAATGTTACATTAGAATTGCATTTGAGGTGGGCCACCCTCAAACTTTCAGAGTCAGAAACACTTTAAAAGCCCTGGAGGTGAGTCTGATCATTTACAAAATCTGAAAACCACTGGTCTAAAGGATTCTTTTCTCAGCCTCCCGGTGCGATCTCATGCTTCCATTGATTCAAATTATTCACCTCACCATTTTCTGTGAAAAGACGAGACCATTCTTTCCCTCAGACCGCAATTCCTTTTAGAGAATCTCACAGACTTAAAGATCCAGAAGAATTTTAGAATCAATGTCACAGGCAAATGATGCCTTTAAAACAGGTAATGGTCCTACCAGGAAGGGAATGATTTAGTCTTTTAAAAGCAGCATCAAAATAGCATGACAAGACCCATTGGGTTTTAAACTAGATGACAGGTTCCTAAGTTAAAGCGAGATCAGTTGAATCTAGGTTTTGACATTTACCTGCTGGGTAGCTTTTGAGAGAGCGAAAGATTATCTGGGAGCCTTACTTTTCATATCTGAAAAGAGGAGTACCCTGAGAGTATTGTGCTTTCCCAGGCATTGAGCATTAAATGAGATGATGGATGGAAAATGGGTTGCTGAGGGTCTCAGGATTAGCAGATGACCAAAGAGGGTTATAGACATGTCACCACAGATATAACAGCAGTTTCTGACCTTTAGTTCCCTCCTTTTAAATTGGGGATAATTGACATGGTGAGTTTCAGTAATAAAACAGAACTGGGTCAACTCCCATCACCATAAAATCTAAGGTCTTCCTATGCAAGATGCAGGATGAAGTATGATCTTCCATTGGCCCCAGCCTCCCGAGTAGGTTACTTAGGACATGGTAAGCCACTGATGTACCATCGATCAACAGCCACATTTTACAAAAAGAGTTTTTCCAGAACCAGTTGTAAACATTTTTTCAGCTGAATTCCCAACAACCTCATGGGAGAGGTGTAGTTCCTTATCTCATTTTACAGAAGGGGGACCTCAAACTGACATGGCTGGTGAATTGGGGCGGCAGATCAGGTCATCTGACTCGAGGGCTCCTATGCCCAGTTATTCTGTGATGCTGCTTCCACCTGCGTGTGACTACAACTGTTCATCTCTAGCAATAAGCTATAGGAGAGGGCAAGGTTAGAAATAATTTTTAAGCACCTGGGAGAAACCTAGAGAAATAAATTATACACTTAGATGAACCAGTCATTTTTTTTTAATTCAGTAGCTGTGAACTAATGAATTTGTTGCCTAAGTGAGGAAAGAGAAGCTATTTTGTTGTTAACATAATTTTTAAACTATGGTCTTGTTTGATATAATTCAGAAAACACATAGAAACAACTGTGCAATCAAATGCATTATTGCAGGGTGAACACCCTTGAACCCCTCCCCTGTGGGAACTCTTGCCAGTGCCTTCTCTCTGAACAAAGCCTACCACTCTTCTGACTCGTGAGCTGGCATCCCTATTTCCAGTGCCTGTAATCCCAAATGTTCTGGGTCAGCTTTGCCTTTTTTTGTCTTGCAGTATCGTTCAAGTTTTTTTCCATCTGTAAGTGTCCCCACTCCACAAAGACATGGAATCACATAACCTGTAATACAATGTTTCTCAACCTCAGAAATACTGATGTATATTTGGGGGACTGCCCTGAGCATTATAGGACATTTAGCAGCCTCCCTGGCCTCTAGATGACCATTGCATCCCTTCTGCAGTGTGACAGGTAGAAATGAATGTCCAGACATGCCAGGTACCCCTTAGGAGCTAAAATCACCTCTAGTTAAGGACGATTATTGTATTGATAGTTTCCTTCTAGCCTCTTAATTTTCTGAAAATTGGACCTTGGATGAAAGCCTTCATCAGATTCAATTCAATTATTTTATTAATTTTACTTATTTAGTGATAAGGCTACTTCCTGGGTGGTGGTATATGTATGTCCTTCTGGGGGCAGATCACGTCGGTCATTTCTTTCTGTGATGTTAACCACCACTAATCCCCAATGCCAGGTCCTTTCTGCGGGGTTCCAGTGTGTTGATGTGGCAATTTGATCATTTATTAGTCAGAATATTGGCATAAAGAGAAGAATGCCTCAGCTATGAGGCGATGTGCTTGCCAGCATGGTTTAACTGGAGGAGAGTATGAATCCAAGATTCCCTTTTTCCTGGGATGTCTTTCACCTTTCAGCCAGCCTTTTCTATTCTTGCCATTTAGATTCAGTCTTCTCAGCCATGTAGACACAACTAGTGAGTCAGGGCCACATCTCACAGTCAGCTACTCCTCTGTGCTGTGCAAGCTCACCCCGCACCTACCCTGCTGGGCAGGGACCTGGCACTAGTTCCCAGGTCCCTCACTCTCCCTAGTCAGAGTGTGAGGAAAGGAAGATGCTCTCTCACTCTTCCTCCACTTCACTGTCGACATATGACCAGGCAGCTTTGCAGGGAGACAGGCCTGGCTGGACCCAAAGTCCAAATCTGAAAAATAGTTGCCAGTAGTTCAAAGACTCTCAAAGTTTTGTGTGTCGGTACCTTCGTTATCACGAGGGAAAAAAGATCTCACAGAGCTGTTTCTAAGGATTAAGTCATTTGGAAACAGTTGATGGGAGCCAGGTTCTATGCACATCTTAGGTGTTCTTTCCTATTAGGACAGTTGCTTCTATTTATGGGGCACTTACTATGTTGCCTACTCTAACACACGGTGCCCCTTGTGTGGCTCCTCCTTGGAGCCCCTGCATTACCTGTGTCTTGTGTTACAAACGAAGAAAATGAGGTCCACAGAGATTAAGCGGCCTGTTCAAAATTTCTAAGCTGATGCGGTTGCCTCTGGACTTCAACTAGACCTTCCTGATGCCAAATTCTATTTTGTTAACCACTGTGCATTCTCCCTTTCTCCACCTTTCTTTGGGTGTTCAACTTTGCATGAGTGAAAGGGTATAAGAAGCTCTTAGAAGTTGACAAGGAAATGATTCTTCTTCCCAGAGGGCTTCCTTTTTCCTGGAAGTCCCTTGAATCTGGACTTTGCATTTCACATTAGGGTTGAGTCAAGAGAAAGCACAGTTGAAGAAGCATAATTGTCTTTATACAAATATTCTGACAAATCAGTGACGATGGATGGCACGACTGGCATATCAACTCTCGGCAACCCCTGTATTCAAAGGTCAAAACACTTCTACAGGTCCTATTTGAAAATGTTCCAAATTTGGGGCCTCCCTGGTGGCGCAACGGGTTAAGCGCAGCACTCTGGAGCTGTTGGCAGCTGTGGCGCGAGTTCGATACCCAGCCGGAGAGATTCCCACATGGCACAGCAGACCTCTCCTGCCTCACCTGCTGCTCCCCTCAGCAGTGTGTTTCAGTTGTTCTGCCTATTCTGCTCCCCACTCTGTCTCTGGTGAACCCTGTCACCACCCCACACCTCTGGCCTGCACCCCAGCTTGTATGCAAAAATAAATAAATCTTTAAAAAAAGAAAAGAAAATGTTCCAGATTTGCTCTCCAGTCATCATTTCCTTTATGATACTTCTGATCTACTAAAATTGTCATTTAACTTGTTCATTCTTTTCTCTGACCTTTTCCCCTTAGGGTTGTTCTGTCACATGCCTGGCTCCCTCATGCACCCCGACCTGCGTGTGGACTCTGGGGGAAGTGGAATGTTAGGTTGCCAGTCTGGCCTCTGTGATTCCCAGGCTGTTGTCTTTATGCCCTCACCTTTGCTCAGCCACTGCTTGGCCCTTGTTTCTAGGCAGCTGTTCCCCCTCTTATGTTGGGGACTCACTAGACTCCCCAGTCCTATGGGAAGCACAATGCCATGGGGGACATTTGGGTCCCCACCTCTTGCTCTCTACAGCTCTTACTGCTAACTTGTGAATTTCCCAGTTGATATCCAGGCAGTAGGAGCTCATCTGGCCCCCGAGCCTGGCAGATGTCGAGGGATGGAACGTGGCATAACCGAGGAAGCTCAACTCTCTTGAAACATATGTGGAGGGGAAGCAGCTCTGTGGCTCACTCCAGGGGTGGGATCTCCTTTCACAGCTTGGAGGGGGGGACCTCATCCAGGTGGGGAGAGGGGAGGTGGAGGTTGGTAGGTGAATTGTGACAGAAGGGCAGTGAGTAGACTGAGCCTGTCTCTAGCTCTTTCTCTCTCCTTTTCTCCCAACCCTCCCCGGCATGCTTTGTAAAATGTCTCAGTGGTTTGGAGAATACAAAAAATACTCAGGTTTGGGAACTCCCTGGTGGTGCAAGGGGTTAAGTCTCAGCACTATGAAGCTATCCGCAGCCACTGCAGAATAAGTTCAATCCCCACCCAGGGAGCTTCCCACATGGCACAGCAGACCTCTTCTGCCTCGCCCACTGCTCCCCTCAGCAGTGTACTTCAGTAGATCCGCCTGTTCTGCTCCCCACTCTGTCTCTGGTGAATCCTCTCACCACTGCACACCTCTGGCCTACACCCCGGCTCTTGTATGCATAAATAAATATCTTAAAAATTAAAAAAGAATACTCAGGTTTCCCTTGGGGGTATTCTTGGTTTTGATACTGAAAAATCACATGCTACTCTGAGAGCCAATGTAACCCTCTATTCTGACCCAGACCCTGCTGGGCTCTCTCAACCACAGGTGCCCCCATCCAGCCTGTGGGAGCCACTGACTCCTTGTCATGTCTCTGATTGGCTCATCTTTGGAATACCATTAAATATTCATGCCAGTTTTTCAGAATTTGTAGTTTGATGGATTGATTTAAATATTTAAGAGAAATATTGAAATATTGAACAGCACCATATAGATGCAGTGTTATCCAGTAGTAAATATATCCAACATATATAAATTATAAATATGTGCATTTGAATATATAAAAGCAAATCATCTGAGAGATGACTTTTACTAAGAAAATCCAACACAGTCATACTCTCTGGCAAGGATTTATCGGGTGATGATTATACTCCGGGCACTGCCAGCCCATAAAACACTGGTGATGCAGGGATGATTGAAGCAGAACACCTGACCTCACAGAGGTCAGGGAACATCACACGGCCAGGCCTGTGAGGAGACAATCCCAAAGAGAAAAAAAAAAAAATCCCAAAGAGAGAAAAAAAATCACACAGAAAAGAAGGAGCAAATTCAGCTGCCAATCTTTGTGGATCAAAAATATCCTATGTGAAATGGTGATGGGCAGGCAAGCCTGGGAAATATTCTAAACCAGTATGACCTGGAGAGGTGTTTTGATATTTGAACACAGAACTCTTACAAATGGCTTAGAAAAATGCTATCAGCCCAGTAGAGAAGAAGGGAAAGACTTAACAGTATGGTTCTCAGAGGTGTAGGGGTGCTGTGCAAGCATACAAAGAATTCAACTCTGTGATTATTCAAAGAAAGAGCAATGAGGGCAACAATGCCTATTCCCCTTTGCAAAATAAATTTGCTGGTGAAATGATTGTTATGATGATGGATCGGGGAGTGGAAGGGGCACCCCATAACAATCCTGGTGGGTTTGTTAATGAAAACATCTCTGGAAAATAATCTGCAGTATATACCTAGAGGTTTAAAATCTCATCTCTTTTGACCCAGTAATTTACTTCTAAGCATCCATTCTAAGAATAAACAGGTATGTAGACAGAGATGAATGTACTATTAAGTTTGCTGCATTGTTGTTTATAATAGAAAGATTTTAAAACTACCAAGTAGCCCAATGGAAGGGGTTTGAATCATTATATAGTTCATTGTGCATCCTTACAAGTAATTATGCTTCCCTTAGAATCAGGGTGTCAGAGAACGTTTGCTAGTGGTGTGTGGACATCCTGTGGGCATATATTATACCTGATACGATAGAAGGAAGATCTCAATTGTGTTTAAAAATAGGAGAGAAAAGAATGGAAGGGAGTATTTCTCATTTGTTCATTTTACTTTCTAAAAATTTGACACTGAAACTTGCTTTACCTGGTCATTTGAAAATTATTAATTAGTAATACCTAAGAATGGTGTTAACCATAATGCAGTGTTAGCTGAGAATTACACAAAAGAAAGAGAGGTTCCAGGAGGCTGTCAACTAATTCCTTTTGATGAATCAGACTGAGAAAGCTAGAGGAAAGAGGGATTTTAAGGTCTGAGGCATAAATTAGCCCATGGATAAGAAAAAGGGTTGTTTCAGGAGCTGTTTTTGGGCAAATTACAGAAGCATAAGCATAACTGCCATCGCTGAAGGAGTGAAATGGAGCTTGTGTGACCGGAGACTATGTACTCTGTAGGGCAGGGGGCTTGGTGGCATCAGGAACATGAGAGCCACCAGCCAGAGAAAGGCTTTCCATTTCCAGTCTACGCTGAGGAGTTTATGCATCAAATAACAATCACAGAGCCTGGAGCCCCACAGCTAAATGCTGTTTGGAAAACACACACAGGCATGCACACACATACAGACATGTACACACACAAGGGAAGTAAATTTCATTACAAAATCAAAGCAAAACACACACATACTATAGGTCTGCAATACTTTTCAGAAAACATCTTGGAGGAAAAAAATGTTTTCTCCATGATAATATTAAACATACTATTTTTTTCCCATGGTTAAATCTTTCAAGGCTTTCCATCCTTACGTAGATCGACTGGAGAGGCATTTCCTGACCAAGTAACCTAGAGCAGGCATTCCTTCCCACCATTTATGTACTAGACGCCTCTGATTGTAAATAAGCTTCATATAGACTGCGAGATCTGTTGTCCATGCCGTGGTGCCCCGAGATTCGGCATACTGCACAGGCTCGTTGCAGGCTGCTAATTGAATGGATTTCATGATGCCTCTGCTCTGATAGGCTTTGTCAAAATCCATAAATCAGACTACTTCTGTAACTTCTCAGGACTCAAGACTACTCCTGGTCTGGGGACAAGCAGGCTTATAAGGTTGGGACAATGTTACTTTTCATAGAGGAGTCAGTGTTCACTTGAAACAGTTCTTAAACTGGATGGCACATAGCTCAAGGTCAGGCAGTGAGCAGCTGTGGTTTTAGTTTAGCCTCTGCCACACATTCCGTAAATAGTATTAGTTCTCACCCTCCTCCTTTTGTGTGTGTGTGTGTGTGTGTGTGTGTGTGTGTGTATGCGTGCACGCGCCAACGATGGGTATTAATACTTTTTTTTTTTAAGTAAAGAAAAAGCAAAATGCCCACCACAATCCCTTGTACCTACTCACCTTTCCTCTCATCCCCTACCTTCCGCCTCTTTGGTAACCTCCATTCAGTTATCAATGTCCACTAGTTTATTTTTCATTTGCTTGTTCGTTTATCCACTTTGCTTCCTTATATTCCCCATTTTGTGAAATCATCTAATATGTGCCTTTATCTTTCTGGTTAACTTTGTTTCACATAATCGCCTGAAGGTCAATTTATGTTGCTACAAATAGCAGAAGATCATATTTTCTTAGAGCTGAGTAGTCTTAGAGCTGAGAAGTATTCCACCATGCGGACACAGACACAGGACACCTCCTGCCAGCCCTCTGTGGGTGGCACTCAGGTTACTGCCATAGCTTAGCTATTGTGCAACATGCTGCAGTAAACATAGTGGAGCAGGTAATTTTTCAAGTTGATAGTTTAGTGTCCTACGGATATAGATCCCCAGAAGTGGTATCCTATGGTGTTTCTATTTTTAGTTTAGTTTTTTTTTTTTTTAAAGGTCCAGGCCACTTTCCAGAATGGCTTCACCATCATTCCACTTTGTTCCTCCAGTTTTCTCCTCTGTCGTGAGGACCTGAGCTCAGCCTGGATTGCTTTCCCCTGGATCTCACCACAGGAATCCGTTTCCTACCTGCCTTATGATCTAGTGCAGAGTTCAGCAGAAAGCAGCTCCTGATTAATGCTTGATAATTTATAGCTTCAAATGTCTAGTATAGATCAGTTTTTTTCTTTTATATTTTGAGATTGACTACACCATCCTAAAAAGTTTCTGTGAAGTCCTGGAGAAAAAATCAGTTTCTTCCAGTGTGACGAGGGTTTTTTTCCAACTGCATTTTATGGGACAGTCCATGTTCCTTTGGGGACTCTCTATGCTCTTTTTGGGTAATGACATAATACAGTAATGCATTTGCTGATGCTAATTCTGAAGCTGTTCCATCATCCCTGGAATGAAATGTGCCAGGAATTAAATGTTCCAGTTGCCACCAAGAATACTAGCCCATCCCTTGTCTCACATGGATAGCAGAAGGTCCTGAGCTCAATAAATACTTGACTGTTTATTCACCAGGAGAGATCTGTGAATTGTTTTTCTACAGATGGAAACAGAAGAGGGCAAGAGACTGTAATGTCTTGTAGACAAACACAAACAGCATCATAGATAGAGTTATCTAGATTTCATTATCAGCATCAGGCAGATTTTCTTTGACTTTTATACATTGTCAGAATGTAGATAGGATAGGACAAGGTAAGTAGGTGGGTAGGTAGGTAAATAAATCGATGATAGATAGGTAGATGATGTAATGTAGGTAGGTAGGTAGGTAGATGATAGGTAGGTAAGTATATATGTAGGTAAGTAGACAGGTAGGTAAGTAGGTAGCTATGATAGAAATTTCCAGAAGAGTGAACAGATAATGGCATCATTTGCTTTCACCAAAAATGTATTGCCTGGGGATGGGGTAAGGATTCTAGAGCAAGTGATTATAGTCCAAAATCAGAGGATCAATGTAATTGCCACCTTCTGCTTTAGAAACACTTAAACTAAACATCTCTGTGTTTCTGTATCTGTGAATGAAGTCAACCCAGGTGTTAAGCACACAGAGAATGTACAGATGCCTTTCAGGGTAACAAATAGAGAAGAGTCTGCCTTATCTGATAGGAAGAGGTAGGATGCTGCAAAGCCTTGAAGATGAACAAAATAGCAGACTAGCTGATGTTAACACTTTCATATATCCCACCAAATATTTGCGAAGCTGGATATTGCTGAGTTCTTTAGCTGGGTAATGACATAACATTTAATTTAAAAGAATTTCCTCCCATAAGCATATTATGTTGATTGCAAAACTTGTACAGTCCCTTCAAAGGCACCTCATAATTCACTTTTCACGTCTTGACTACACGTTAGGATAGTGTGTGGGTGAAACTTAGCATTTGCTAATTTTATTTTTCCTTTTCCTTTTCTCAGTTGCTATTGTGTTTTTGCATTAGATACCACTGTTATAATTAGACTATGCAGTCATCTCATTTCCATTGTCACCAATTATTCTCTTTACATTAATTTTTTACTTTTCTGCCACATGTGCCTTAAAATAAAATTAAAAAATAGGGACTCGAGAAAGATACATACATGTATGAGCTTCTATGGCAGGCTTCATTATCTCATTTTATCCATGTGTAATCATCAATAAAGGTACTTATACCCATTTTTCTCACATAAGAAAACTGACATTTAGAGAGATTAAGTGATCGGGTGTTCACATGTTGGAATGGGAGAGTCGAATGAAGTCACCCAGGCCGGCATCTTTACTTCTTTGTGACCTCTGCAAGGCTGTGTTTGCTCAGGAATGAGAGTCCGTGGGTTCTGTTTATGACATGGTGCTGTGGGAAGCGTGTACGAGGTGCGGTCAGGGAGGTCTGGGCTCCAAATGCCCTAGCAGCTCCCTGGCTGACCACTGGGGAGTTGCTTAGACACTCTCAAGTCTTAGAAAACCTGTGGTGGGGGCCTCCCTGGTGGCACAACGGGTTAAGCGCAGCGCTGTGGAGCTGTCGGCAGCTGTGGCGTGAGTTCAATACCCGGCCGGGGAGATTCCCACATGGCGCGGCAGACCCCTCCTGCCTCGCCCACTGCTCCCCTCAGCGGTGTACTTCAGTCAATCTGCCTGTTCTGTTCCCCACTCTATCTCTGGTGAACCCTCTCACCGCCCCACACCTCTGGCCTATACCCCAGTTTGCATGCATAAATAAATTAATCTAAAAAAAGAAAAAAGCAAAAACCCGGGGTGGACAGAGCTGTCCATCAGGGTCTGCAGGGGCTGAGCCACCACAGGCTCCCTGGCCAGGGTGCGTAGAGGCAGCTATTCTTGTCTCCCTCTTTCTCTTCACCTGCCTTCCATTTTTTTCAGGCTATGAGCCATGGATGGAGGTTATCCATGGCTTCTTGAGGCAGAAGAGCAGCTCAGTGAGCCTAGAGAGGACAGGTTTTCTTTTTTTGGTCTGTTGGCCTCACCCTGTGAAAGAGAAAAGAACAAGCAAAGACAGCCTTCCTTTCAAGCTGGGATCCAGGAATTGGAAGAGGGACTTGTAGGAGATAAATCAAAGAAAATTGTCTAGAATTGGTACAAACGGAATTTGAGCTTAACGAGTGCTGAAGTGGGGAGGCAGGATCTGTGCTCCTCTAGCTGAAACCTGAATTACTGCGCCCCTGGGGAAGGCAGCTCCGTGGCCCACTCTCAAAGCCCAGGTGTGCTCACCCCATTCGGGACCAGGGACCACATGTCCCCCTCCCAAAAGCAGAGAGGTAGACAGACCTTCCGTTGGTGCCACTTCTCTTTAGCACACACACCTCCTTTCCCAAAAATAACCAAATACTGGGTATATCCTGCCCCACCCCAAAACCAATGTGGGGTGTGCTGCACACCAGGTACTTGATCAGATCCACAATTTAACCTTCATGACACCCCCAAGAAGACCTGGTCATTTCCGTTTTCTATATGACACAACTTGTTCAGAGAGGTTGAACAACTGGCCCAACGTCACACAGCCCTCCAGGACAGTGTCGCTCCATTCAATGCCATGTTATTTACACTGGCTCGCAGCAGCACCTTGTCCAGGGACAGCATCCTGGGAACACCAGGCTGTGCCTGTTTTATCAAAAGAGATAAATCTCCAAGGCTGAGTTGCTTGTTAGAGGTAGATTCTCCTGAAATACTCTTTTGGCTATACTGTGAAAGCCAGTGATTCAAAGGTTCTTGCCAAGGGATCATCATAAATCCTGTTTAGACAGAGAAATCCCTAAAGGAAGAATGTTGCTTTGCAGTGGCCCACAGCCTTGAGCAATAATGTCCGGTAGAGGAAAATTTGCAACAATGCTTGAACGAGAGCCGAGGGACTTGTTTACACGGGCAGGGGCACAGATGGTCCCATAAGTAGGATTTGATGAAGAGTCACCCTCTTCCCACTGGAGAGGCCACTGTCCCCACTGTGTGGGGTCCCATAATCCTCTGCCTGGACCAATATGTTTCTTGCAGGGACAGGAAAGCCTGTGTGAGTCTTTCCTGAGTAGGGTGAGTATTAAAGGTATGGCTGACATTCATTTCTTTCCTTCCTCTTTTCTCTGTCCCTATAGTCTAGTCAAGCTGGCAGACCAGTCTGGCAGTGTGCACCCCCAAATGGTGGAGAGATGAGCAGATTACCAGCCACACAGCTTTTCCTTCTCTGGAATCAGTCTGCTCATATATTTGCCAAGATCCACCATGTGCAGGACATGGTGCTCTGCTAGAAGGTGCAGGATGTGAGGAGGAGAGCTGGAAACTGTGTGTGTGTGTGTGTGTGTGTGTGTGTGTGTGTGAATGCTTCCTTCCCCAAGGATATTCCAGGTACATGCTTTTTAATGAAAAATATTAACCATTTCTTCCACCTGCGGATGGAAGATAATTTAAATTTGCCCTAATAATTTTTCCATTATTCTGTACAATTCGAAAAAATACTATTTTTGAATATACACACACAGACGTTCTGAGAAAGACTTGACTTGGAAATAGAAGCAAAAATTCAAACAAGGGAACATCTGTGGGTACTTCTTATTAAAGTCAAATTTCTTGGGTACTTTATTGGATTTCGGGAAAAGTAATGTCATTTTTCATCCATCATACATGTTCTGCATGAATTATCTCACGGCAACAATCCAATAAGGTAGACAGAGAAACGAGGTGTTCAGAGAGGTTAAGTCACTTGCCTGAGGTCACACAGCTAGTAAGTGATGGAAACTTCCTCTGAACTCCAGGTTTCTAAGTCCAAGACTCTGCCTCTTGCTCCTCCCTGGAATTTCATTGAAGGACAGTTAAAGACAGTTACCCCGGGTATTTTGAACTGGTGCTGTTTTATTACTCTCTTCAGCAACTTGTTCCCTTTGGAGCCCGTGTGTTTTTGCAGTGTTAAGTGATGCACAGGTCGTCTGTGACTTTCCAGCCCCTGCTTCCAGAGCCAGACAAAGGAACAAGGGAAATAGAAAGTTAAATGAACTCCCCAAAGGGTAGTCACCGGGAGTCAATGGGTATTTGCTTTATTCTATTTGTTTGATTTAGAAACAAAACAAAACAACAAATGTTCTCTGCCTCTGGGTCCAAGGACTTAGCTGCAGATTTAACAACAGCGGTTCCCATGAATAATGAAAGAGCTTCCAAGTTGTCTGAAAACAACCACAACATCAAAGAGACAAGCACAAAATGAAACCCAGGTGTTTACTTCCTCTTGCCTGTGTTCCCAGCCTCAGCAACATCACAGCCATCACCTGGGCACTGACTGGCTATGCGTGACCTTAGACCCACTGGAGCAGAATCTGCATTTTAAAAAGGTCCCTCAGTGACATGCACAACAGAGCAGGAGAAGCCTTGCCCCAAGGACTGCTGGGAAAGTAGAGCACTTACCTCCTACCGAGCCAGACCAGGGGGAAGTGAGTGCGCCACTCACTCTCAGTCCAAAACTTAAAGGGCGGCCAAAAATCTCAGTGATCAACGGAAACAATATTTAATGCTATATGAAAAAAAGAATTTAAAGGAACCCAGACTGCTGCGTTCTTTCTCTTTCTGGATCCTTGAGAGAGGAGGCAAGAGAACCTAATGGAGGTTTATCAATACTCTGAATTCTCAGCAAGCGAAATTGCACTAAGCTGTTTCCAGTTTGGTCTACATATAACTGGATTTTTAACAACTGATTATCACAAAGAACACAGCACTGTAACCTGAACATTGAAGCCTCTAGTTTAGTTCAACAGGCTAACACCAACTTTACTAAAGACTATTATGATTAAATCAGGTGACATTTATCGAGCTTTCTGTATGTTGAGTGTTACGTGAATTAACTTATGCAAGAAGCCTCTGAGGGAGCGACTGCTCTCATCCACACGGTGGAGGAGAGTAAGCCTCTGGGGACCTGCAGAGGTGAGGGAGCTTGTCAGGGTATCCAGCTCGCAAGCCAAGAAGGAAGAAGTCAGGTCCCACCCATGGCCCCCCAGGAGTTTCCCTCGGATACTCCTCCCTAAACAACTCTTCCCTAAATCTACAGTAAAATGAATGCGCATGGTATTCAAAGCTCTAGAGCAAATGTATGCACATTTTTTCCTACAGTGTGTAAATATTAGTTTGCCAAATGTCTTTATTCTGAAATCTGTGCTTTTTACATTTTTTTATGTTAAAATGCTCTTTAAAACAATGAAATAACAGTCATCGACGAAGTTTGTTGCCTTTTTAAAAGCCCGTAGAGTTTTGGCTGCCATTTTCTTTTTAACTGGGAGAGAAGGGGAGAAGATGCTTTAGTTCCTGGGGAAACAGATCTCTCCGAGTCCTCCCTGCTGGTGGGCTGGGAGCACCTGCAAGCCCGGTGGGCCCTCCGTGCCCCTGCCCTAACAGGTTTGACCTGAAAGTGAGACCTGCTCTGCTTCTGCTCTGCCCGAGTTGCTGCTGCCCCTGCACTTGCCTCTCTGCCCCGCGTCTGTGCGGGGCTCATTAGCAGTGGGTGTGTGTCTCAGCACAGTGGCTCATTCACACGCCTGCCAGCAGCGCCAGGGACCGGGCCCGCCTCTCTGGCTGCCCTAACAAAGCGGGGCCGCGCCCTCTCCCAGCCTCATGCCGGGTTCCTCCCCTGAGCTGGAGGAGCGAAGCACGTCTTGGAGATGGTGTCATCACCTCTGGATCCTGCCCATCCTGGAAGACTCCAGGCGGCCACCTGCTGCTCGTGACCCCCTGAAGGTGGAGTGAGTAGGCACTGGATTTAACTAGCCTGGCCACTCCATCCGCCAGCTTCAGAGCGGGTGCCGGCCACCGCACCCCGTCCAGCCAGGGACCAGGGATGGGGATGGTGGCAGAGATCCGCCGAGACACTTGCTTTTCTGGACGCAAGCGTTAGGTCGGGAGTCCAGTTCTGTCTGTCCTGCCCACGCAGGACGTCGTGGCCTCGGTGCACGCTGTCTTCGTGTCTGCATTGGCTATTTTGAAATTCTCTTCCCTAGTAGAGAGCTACTTCTGCTTCGGTTTGTTTTTCATAACAGCTTGGCCACTGCTGCCAGAACCCTGCGCGGCTCGCCCGGGGGCTGTTCTGATGTTTGGAGTTTCCCAAAGTTTATTCTGGTTTATCTTTTAGAGAAATGGCATGGACCGGGCCCCACTGCCAGATTGTGGTGTCTGGGGACACACGTTTGGGGCACCGCTCCCATCTTCTGCCTTTGTCTGTTCTTCTCATTAAATCTCCTGGGTCTGTGGCGTTGACTACCAATTGGTGCTTGACCTAGTTACAGAGCCACCGTGTAACCCCTCGCTCGTCATAATCAACGGGCTCTTGGCATTTGTTCAGCGTGAGGCAAGGTGGACTGTGTTATTTTAGGTTCATTTCTACCTTCTTGGAGTGTGAGTGTGTGGCTACACAAGTAAATGTGTGTGCATGCAGGTCTTATACACACGGGCACACGTGTGGCTCCGTGTAACATGCCTGGAAGCGTGTATGCAAATATGTGTGCGTGTGTGCGGGGAGCGGGCGCCCAAGCGAAGGCTGACCTTTCCCGTGCTTTGCTGGACTCTGTTCCTGGGAAACGGTCCCGCCGCTTCGTATGGAATCGTCGTCAACAGGTGGCTGGTTTCCCCGTGTTGATCTTTCCTTTTCGACTTGGAGCATTTTCTCTGGAGCATGGTCCTCATATTTTTTGCTCTTGGTGTCAGCTCCGTTTGCCTCTCTCCTGCCAAAGGGCACCACAGAATCACTCAAAGGACCTTTTGAACTGTTTGCTCCATGAATGGAGCGTGCAGCGGGGCGGTCACCGGGGCAGCACATGCTTCCATGGGGTCCCCGCGGCAGCCCTGCTGGGCCGTGACTCAGGCATTTGGCTTGGGCGGAGGCTGATCTCAGAGGCCATGGGGGGGTTGGATTTTGGTGGTGTAGCTCAAGCCTGTGACCTTTTCATCACCATTTTACCTTGCATTTGAGAGACTCCCTCCCAACAAAGTGCATTTCAAAATTAATAGCCAATCTGTTTTCTCACTTTTAATTAATCATATGTACATAATTGCCGATCAGAGCTTCTAATCAGTCTGAGTTAATCAGAGGTAACATTTATTTATTTACAAAGCACCTTCTATATGACTGACCTATTCCAGGTGTTGGGTGGGGGTAGAAAAGTGAATAGGATCAGTTGTAGCAAGAATTTACAGTCTGTACTGTTCTGGTTTACTCATCATGTGAATCTGGGTAAAGTTTTGAGCACCTCTGTATGTTTAAAGGGTGCCGGGCATCTTATAAATGTGACCCCCTTTCATCGTCAGAGCCACCCTATGAGTTAGGTTAGAGATACCACTTTTCAATGAATTTTTAAGATCTACTATTTTAGCAGCTTTCAAATATACATTGTTGTTTGAAGTCTGTGTTGATGGTTTCTTTGGCCATCTCTGAAAACCCTAAGCACAGAGGAGTCTGTGACTCTATAAAATAGGGGAGCATCAAGCTCAATGAGACATTCTGCTTGCTCCCCTCCTGACTGCTTAGATGGGGAAACTGAGGCAGAGGGTGGTGGCAGGGCCAGCTTGATTTCAACACCCCGGCATGCAGACCAGCTGTGTCGGTCACGGCACATTGGCTTGTTACTGCCTGATTCATTCTGGGCTGGGTGGCTAATCCCAAGAGATCTTCTGGGAAATTCTATCCAGGCTTGAGTTCAGAACAACCAAAATTAGATTATTTGCAAGCTCCTCAAGTGGAAGGGTCTAGCGTTGCTCATTGCTATGTCCCTGGTTCCCCGACAGTCATTTGTAGGTGGTCAGTAGCTTGTGTTGGTTGAATGAACAGGATGAAATGAAGGGGGTTTACAGGAGTCCCCTCGGTGAGCCCTTTGGGAGATCCTGAACTCCATTCTTGGATTCTCCCACAGCAGAGTATCTTCGAATCAAATTGAAGCTATCAATATTTAATTTGACACTTTGATGATTCAGTCATTTAGTATCTTAAACTATTTTCTTGTTTCTATTTCGGGATAAATGGGCTGATTCTTCTGGCTTTTCTTGGCTGAGTAGTGGGTTTTTGTTGTTGTTGTTGTTGTTTGGGGCTTTTTATTTGTTTTGTCTGTACAGGAAAGCTGTGGTGGACTCTCACTTATCCACTTACCCGTCCACTCTTGACTTTGAGTGTGTCCAGCCCAGGTTCTTACCCTGCTTCAAGCTGCCTAATGAGCTTTATAAAAATAAATTGTGTGTAGGGCAGATGCATTTTTAAAAAAATTATATAAGAAATGAGAAAAAAGAGGGGAAAGAAATCGCCAGCAGTTTGTTCACTCTGACTCATAAGTTGTCCTTATTTTTCCTCCTCTCTCCAGTGCTTGACTTAGTCAGGAATATTTTTACATTATCGTAATTGGAGTAAAGAATTTATTTCAAAACGAGCCATGTTGAGATATTCCAACATAATTTCCCACACTTCTTTACAATTCATGTCACTGCAGCTTTGAGGAAGGCCTGCGAGTCCATGCAGGGGAGCAGACTCTCTCTTAGTTTCATCTGATCTTATTTTTTTTCTGTATGTGAATAGAGGGGTGTAATTCTTATTAGGAATCTGGGTGAAATAGAATGGGCTTATGAAAGATTACAATTTCTGGAAGTTTCTGTGCTTCAAGTCAGCTATTCCCTATGAATCAGCTCATTAAACCTTGATGCTTTATTTCCATGATGCAAAAAACAATACTTGAGACATGCTTAGGGAGACCTGGAATTGGTCTATATCAGATTTGGGGGTTCTTTTTCTATTTTTGATAACTTAAACAAGATGACTTTGAAACCAAGCATCTTTAATTGCTAAGAGCTTTTTCATTTTGGAAATGGGTGGCATTTACAAAACAACAGAAGGGATAAAAATTTAAAGCTGTTTAGGAAACTAATCCTGTCTTCCAGTTTTTTTTTTTCAGGAAAAAAGTAACTAGAAAGGCAGAAAACGGTTCAAGTAAATCTATCTGCTCACTTTCAGGTCAAACCTGTTAGGATTAATCCTTTAATGAGGTTACAGGGTTTTAGGAGATGCATTTGCAGAAACAATCTGGTAATGAGCTGACTTGGAAGAGGAGGTAGAGAGAGCTTTCATTAACTCTGTTTGCATCATAATTTGGCAAGGTCACTGGAGACAGTTGTCTTTAGGTCACTAAAAATAGACAGTTTCATAGATCCAATCATGCTGTCATTTCTCCTTTCCTTTTCTCTAGTCATGACTTATTTTGGGAGCTATCTTCTTCGTTCTTCTCACCCACTTGTCCCCTCAGTAACTTTGCCTTTGGCTGGATAAGCCTTAGGCCCCCTGTTGGGGAAGAGAAGGAAGGCAGGGGATTTCAGGGCCTCTACAGCCTGGTTGCTTAATCTTGCAGTTATCAGCCCTTTTCTTCCTTCCTCATTCCTTCCTTTCTCACTCCCTCCCTCCCTTTCTCCCACCAAGTCACCTCAACATGGTCCCCAATTCTGTGCATCTATCACTGCAAGGAGACTGGCACACGGAAATGCTGGCAATATAATTATCAAATAAGTGCAGGAAAGAATAAATGAATAAATGGTTAGAGTTGTAGAGAAGGGAGGGTCCTAGTAAGGGAATAGAAGGGCTAGGGAGACCTCTGCCTCTCTTGAAGACAGATCCTATTATCATTGGAAATCCCTGTCTTTCCACACCCTCCAATCTCCCACTGCTTCCCTAATTCACAATCAATTCCCTTTACATATGTGTTCTGTTGCTGTCTAGTCATCCATCAGTTGTAAACATCTGTCCATAGCGAAGCATACACATCCTTTCAGAATGAGGTTCTGTGAAAATTCAAAGGCGTCATTTAACTTCTGGATTCATTCTTTCTATTTGTTTTTCTTCCCAGTTCCGTGAGTTTCATGCAGATTTTTTGTAAATAAAAATCTTACTCCAAATCGTATACACAGATAAAGCAAATCTCCTGTGGACTAAATAGAAGACATGAAGAAAAGATAGGGCTCCCAGGCCTCCACCGCCGCGGCCCTCATCTGCCATAACCTCTGCAGTAGCTTTGGGGTACCCCAGAGATGCCCAGTCTCTGTTCAGAAATTAGTCAAGTCACTAGACTAGATCACCCAGAGTTTCCATTTGACCTTTATATTCTGTGGTCTGTGACGTCCCTGAATCTCCGAGTCTGGGTCTCAGTGTTCACGGTTTGCAGCATATGCAGATGGTGATGCAATCGTTGCTGTTACAGCTGTAAATGATGCAGGCAAGAGAGCTTCTGCTCTTCATAAGCGTCCTGGGATTGGGGGTGCAGGCAGATGGTTGGGAGAAATGATTCTCTAGAACAGCAGGGTACCCTGGGACCTGAGGCCTGAATGACTGAGATTGTACACGGTAGATGTTGCCTCTCGTTCCACCTACTACTCTCTGAGTATCAGCTCTGCATTAGGCTGTCAGTGCCCATTTAAAGGGGCTCTCGGAAAGACGGGATCTAGGCTGTACCTTACCAACCTTTTAAAAATATTTGTCTATCACTTATGGTTCAACGTTCATTCTTCTGTTCACTAGATGAAAACTGCAAGAATAGTAACCACTTGTCTGCATGGTGCTCTAGTGCTTTGACTAATATGTGGCACATTGTAGATGCTCAAGAAACAGAGAAACATTGACTGACAAGATGATTGGTTGATTGGGATGTTGCCATGGTGAAGTGTGTGTGCGTGTATGCGCGCGCGCGCGCGTGTGTGTGTGTGTGTGTGTGTGTGTGTGTGTGAAAATTTGGGGTAAGAAGGGGGTTTATCAGGAGGTAATAATTTGGCCAGGGCTTTAAAGAAAAAGGAAATGTTTATAAAGAAAAGGAAAATGTATTCTGTGCAAAGGTAAAAGCAAGAACAAATGGTGAGAGAAAGTGAGACAAAATGGTTTAGTTAAACAAAAATTAGTGGAGGTGAAGCTGAAGTCCAGCCAAGCTCACCCATGAGGGGACCCCTCCAGGGGGCAGAGCAGTGTTGGTTAAGATGGTGCTTAGGCACTGAGCCCTGCAGTCAGACTACCTAGAGTTTGAAGCCCTCCATGCTGGGGGACTGTGATGCATTAGGCATCCTCCCTGCCTTAGGTTTCTCCACGTTCAACAGCGGCGATCCAGGCAATGGTCCATGTAGCCCAGGACCTGTATGAAAGCAGGACTCAGTTACTGTTAGACACAGAAGAGGCACCAACTCACGGAGACCTTCCGCACTTGGAGGTCAGGAGACGCACTAGCAGCCCGCGGTTCGGAGCGTGTAGCGACGTTTCAAGAATGGGCTGGTTCTCACGTTTTCCTGGGGAAACTTGCTTTCCAGCCTCTTCCCCTCATACCCTCCTCACTGCTAGGGACTCTGAGCTGTGCATCCCGTGTATCCAGATTCTAAGCTGCAAAATCGTTCTGGTTCCATGGAGTACACCGGTGTTGCTCGCTGCCTGGGCTACGTAGGAGCGTTCCTGCTTCACAAGAATGCAAGGGAGCAGGCGCCATCTGGAATCCGCATCTGGAGGATTGTGATCTAACTAAGCGCCCATTTTAGCTTCAGGGAAACAGTGACCCTGCACGTGATCAGGGGTCCCTGGCCCTTTGCAAGTATGTGACTTCGCAGCCTGAGTTTTGCATAGGAACCTTGGTTCAAATTCCTTCATGTTGTCATTTCTCCTTTCCTCACTTGTATTATGTAAAGCAGTACTGGATATTTCTGCGCTGTGTGCGTCTTTTGTAGATGCATCAACTCCCTCGGGAATGAAAAGGGTGGGTGTACAATGTGTACCATGAATTATAGAGAGGCAAAGTGGACTCTGCCCAGTGAGCTTTCAGCCTAGTTTCCTCTCCATGAAGACCTAGATTCCTGGAGAGTCATTAGACTTAGGCACCCCCCTCAGACATCACTTCAGGACTGACATTCACCCCACTGTAAATTCCTTCTCTATCCTTGGAAGGGAACCCAGGTCATTGGGAATGAGCAGTCCCCCTCATACCCAACCCTGTTGGTGAGACTGGGGTGTCAGGGGGCAAGGTCTGTGGGTCCTCACCTCTCCCCACCTGGGAGCTCAGCCTCTTCATAAAATGATCTCAGTGCAGCAGATCAGCGCCCTCCACCCTTAGTCATTCATGTTTGTCTTCAAAATATCTGAATACCACCCACACTGCTATTTGCTTGATGTTTTCTTTTGACTAATTCCACTTTTCTTAAATAATTTTGAAGAAAATTAGATCACCATCGTTGATGGCAGATGGATACCTCTTGTCATAAACAGAAGGTGGTCCCGATATATCACTAAAAAGAAACAAATGGCAAAATCCATTCTGAGCCTGAGTCCACGTTGTCTGTTGAAAGAGAGATTTGTTCAGGCATTTCCACCAAGAGGGACTTTCTGAGGCTTTGCTGAGATCAGGACTGAAAGAGAATCGAGACGGTATTCCCCCACTTCCTGACTCATTATCATTTAATGCTAGTGATAAAAGCAGTCATCTGTTGGGCTTATTGTACCAGGCCTTACATAGATTTCATATTTTTCTTTATGTTGTGTCAATACCAAAAACTGATACATTTCTGATGATGATGATAGTGATGGTATTCTAGAACTGTAAATGTGTAGGTGACAGTAACAGCAGCATAACTTGCATGCATTATTTCATTCATCCTCTCCCCTCACAGCTCTGTGAGGTATTATGATGCCCATTTTGCAGATAAGGACACCAAGTCCTGAGACATGGAGCTCCTGAGCAGTAGACCCCCAAGTGGAAATGGTCCATGGGACTCAGAGTCCCACATCCCTGTAGGGGTCACACTTCCTGCTGAGGTCTCTGTGACCCCACAGCTTGCTCCCTGCTTCTCTCTTCCTCCTGGGTGACATACCCTCTGGGTTTGGCTCCTGGACATGGCCCTCCAGCTTCTCTGAAGTGACCAGACCTTGGTGTCAGGGACTCCGAATCCTGACACATCACCCTGAGCTCTCACGGAGACCCCTCGACCTCGTGGGCATGCTGTGTCCTCCCCAAGATGCTCTTCTTTGTGACACCAGGTTGGATCCATGAAGTTGCTGACTCGTGTTGCATACCAGAGGGGAAGGCGCCTCGAGATGCTCTAGCCCAGTCCTTCCCCACGTGTGGGCAGAACTCTGCTGGAGGGAGGCAGGATGCTTTTAACCAGAGAGCTGATTCTTCCAACTATGAGTTCTGTAGACTCAGAATAAGAAAGAACCCCACTGGCCATTAAATTTGCCCCAGTAGCCCAGGCAAAATACATTTGTAAATTGCTGGATAAGGAGTGTGGTTATATATTTCCAGAGATGAGCAATCGGCGTGTGAATAGTGGGTGTGTAAGTTACACAATCACAACCTCAGACAGACACAGACAGCAGTGTCAAGAAGGCAAAAGGGAATCCTGTCCCGAAGCCAATCTGGCTTTCGTGGCCCTGCCAGAGGATACATTCGGTCAGTGGATAGTGCAGTGAGAGCCCCGAATGTGCCCTGACCTGGGTGCAGATAAGACCACTTGCCTGTCCCTTCCACGCTAGCGCTCCAAGCCCAGCCTAGGAGGATGGCCTGACTACAAAAATATTGACAGTGTTATTTTCTCTTCATTCTCAGTTCGTATCACTGGAATTGGTAAACATAGACTTCACTTGGGAAACTTTGTAAAAGATGAAAAGAAAGAAATGAGTTCTTGAGAGAGTGAGTGTGTGTATGTGTGTGTGTATGTGTGTGTGTGCGCGCGCGCGCGCACGCGTGCGCACGTGCCTGCCTGCCAGCCTGCCTGCCTGCCTGCCTGCCTGCCTGCCTGCCTGAACCTGGGAGCTGAGCCCTGGAGGAACACCTGGATTAAGCTTCCCATGAGAATTCTTGATATGGCCGTGTGATTTTTTCCAAGATCTTCAAGAATGTCAAAATCTGTGCAGACTAGTGAAGAGTGTGATTCCACCAATAAAGTGCAGCAAACTAGAACTGAAACATTTTAATGGCCCGCTTCCCTGCGCCCCGAATGAATCCGATGTGTTTAATGAGGTGTGATGAGGATGCAGAGGGCCCGCTAGACACGCTGACTGGCTGGCTCGTGTCAGCCCCTCTGTGGCGAGAGTCACTTTTGTATCTAAAGAAAATCCTCACTGCTGGCCTTCAGAGTCACCTGCACACAGGTGAGGCCCCGGAGCCAGGGAGTCACTTCTGCACTCACTCGTTTGCTTAAAAACTATTTAGGTGCATTCACTTACCAAACCCCAAAGACAGTGGCAGGAGAATAATCACACTTCTTGCCCCCTAGAGCTTACAGAAAATTTTAACGTGTACATCTTGTATTTTCAGAATAAGTGTGTAAGAAGAGGTAAATAACAAAATGGCATTTTGTTCCTTCAGTTAATTTTACATTGCGAAAGGACAGCCCCATTTGATTTTGAGTAACCTTGTTTTGTTTCAGATTTCTTTCTGAGTTTCATTTCCCCTGGGAGACCCCTCTCCTATTATACTGTAGCTCAGTCTCATTACAAGGGACGGTGCCGCTTATGTTTCTTACTATGCAAAGGTGCTAGTAGGCAGTGACTGCTTCTAGTGCACAGCAGAAACGTGCTCTGTGCATGTGCTGTTGTGTGCATGTGTGTATATTTTCTTTAACTCTGCATGCATGTGTGCACACACGTGAGTGTGTGTGTGTGTGTGTATACCCTTCACTAACTTTGCAAACATGGAGGTTTGCAAATAACTTGATTTCTTATCTGTATGGAAGTTGCCCAGATTTGACAAGATGTTGGGGATACTGTCTCTGGCTTGGGTTGTGGTCACAAGTTTTTGCTGGATTTCATTTTATTTGGGGGTGCTTCATGGATGAGCACACTGTCTCACTAGATAGTTCAGTAGCCTGGTAAAATGATATAGTCCTCAGTCATATTTTTTTTTAAATCATTGGACTACTTCCCTGAATGAGTGCCCTAATTTCTGTCTGCGGGAAGCAGCTGAGTAGAGCGGTGGGGGGAGGGCTCTGGTTTCACACTCCCTGCGCCCTGATCCTTACTTCAGTGCTCCGGGGCTTTGTGAATGAGAGTAATTTTATGACATCTTTCTATGCCTCTTTTTCCTAGTCAGAAAAGAAAGTAAAGCACCGTACCTGTTTTATAGGATTGTCATGAGATTAAGTTACAGGAAAGTACTTAGCCCACAACCTGACACACTGCAAACTCTCAATAAATGTTAGCTGTCCTCTTTGCATGCTTGGATTGTGTCTTCAGAAGGAGCCACTCCCAGGAGGAGTGGGGAGTAGAGGAGCAGAAAGCGTTAGCATTTCATCTGGGTGACGATCATTATTGCCTTAAATCCTCAACGATATTAACTGCTTCACTTGGCAT
Source organism: Scalopus aquaticus (assembly GCA_004024925.1). Classification (NCBI taxonomy): domain Eukaryota; kingdom Metazoa; phylum Chordata; class Mammalia; order Eulipotyphla; family Talpidae; genus Scalopus; species Scalopus aquaticus. The sequence continues at coordinate 36,635 of PVIJ01004075.1, read as the reverse complement.
CTGAAGTATTTGGGAAATAGCGACCACACATTTTCAAATTTAGTATCCGCACAAACAGTATCTGGGTTTACTGTCAGTCAGGAAGAACCTATTGGTTATCCAGTCTTTTCTTGTTAATAGTTGGTTGTTCACATGGTGATAGCCTATTTTACTGATTTAGGTCCTACTTTACTAATACAACTTTAGAAAGCATATCAAATAGCTCAACATTGCTTTTATCAAGACTGGATAATTTCAAACAAGTGAGTGCATCATTACAGTCCTTTCTAAAAATTGCAAATTATACCTGTCATCTGACATCACACAGATAAAAAAGCAATAGATTTTCAATGTTTTAAAATTAAAAAAAATACCAGTTTATAGTTAATCTCCATTTACTACTGTTCATCTATTTCTCCACTAAGCCAAACTCTGTAGAGGGTTAGCAGCCCAGACAAATATGGGTATAATATGATGTGATTTCTGTTTCAAGGAGCTCAAAGCTTCTTTGGTTGCACCATTGGAAGGGCAGGCAGCTGTAATAAGACAAAAAGCTCTAAGGGAGAAATCAAGACATTGTAGGGTTTACTAAGGGAATCTGGAATTCTCAGTCCACACTAGAGAGTGACAGGAAAGTTCGACCAAAGTTACAAGAAGGGGGAACAGGAAGAGGGTTCAGACCAGGTAAGCACAGGGGACAGGCTCAGGGAACAAGAGTCCTTCCTGGGCAGAACTGAGGTGGGGACAGACCCAGGAGAGACACACTACATCTCCTCACCCGATAGGGAGTCATTTACAGTTTTAACTGTGTCAAATTTTTGATAAAAAAAAAAATTTGTCACCCTTCAGGTAGGTAGTTTCCATTAAGAAGGGAGTTTCTGTTGTGTCATTTGCATTCTGTCAAGTATTGAGATACCGGTTCACATATATCGGAGGGACAGATAGGCAAAATAAAATTAATTACAGAAGAAATAAACATGTTGGGATGGGTGTCCCCCGCTTGCTTCGTTTCACCCAGTAATTCTTCCTAAAACTTTATCAGTGGTCAGATAGCCCTGACATTTTTCCTGAAGTTTGGTGCCTTTCATTCTTGTTTGCATACCGCCTTCTCCACTGTACCCCACAACAAAAAAGTGTTAAAAATAAATTTGCTGGCATTTTAGGGTAAAACAAAATCTACTCTCTACGAGAAAAACTTTTTATTTTTCTTCTACCATTTTCTCAGCTTCTTCGAAAATATAAATTGACTCTATGTATTTGTGACCTTTATAGTGGATGTACTTAGATTGTTTCCCCTTATTCTGTTGTTCTAGTCCTTTTTTATTCAGTGGGCAAATCATCCTGACAAGGCAGGAAGGGCAGAGCCTTTGGAGCAAAAGGGAAATCTAGATTTAAATCCCTATTCTGCTGCTAATTAGCTTTGTTATCTTGGGCAAGTTATTTAACTTCTCTGAGGTTTCCCTTCCCTTTGAGGACGTAGGGAAGGAATAAAACAAGCCCTGCCCAGTGCTGTTGAAAGATTAATTATAAGAAAAATGCACGTAGAAGCACCAAGCAATATATTAGGGGGAGATAATAAGTGACGAATGAAACCGGAGCATCCAGGATGGCAATTGTTAACATGCTAAAGGGGAGAAAGCGAAACTACACATTTGGGCAAGAAATAGGGTTAAAATGTAGAGTAGCAGGAGGTTTGCTCATATGCTAGATGACTGTTTGTTTATTCATTTCCCAAAGATATTACAAAGGCTGTGAATATTTATTTAGTTCTGCTCCCAATAGCCTTCTAATAGGGAATTATTTGGGTACAACGAAAGACATTTGTAAATGCGGCTGATAAGACTGGCATTGGACAAGGAGTGTTTTGTTGGACACAAGAATTCTATTGTCCCTGGCTTCAGTTGTCAAGTGCCTGGGGAACCCAGAATTTATGGTGTCAGCACAATGGGCCTTTCAGGGCCCAGCGAAAGAGCTGTGAGATCCCGCTCCCCGGCTTTTCAGGGCCTCTAATCTTTTTATCGGGCCCAGACAATGCCGGATTCAGCTGCTGCCTGAGCTTCTGACTGTCCATTGGCCGGCAGGTATTGTGCGGTAATTACCATGGTGACAATGACTCTCTCTCCTCCTGTCCATCGGTGCTTTGGAAAACGGGAAGGTTGTCACTTTGTATTAGGTGCCTCTGAAGGCACGGCTTACTCAGAAAAACTACTAAGGGGAAATAAAGATAATCGTGTTAAGAGTTTGATTTAAAGGGCCACTGTGTCAAATCCATTTGGAGCCCTGGATCTCTTTATGGATGTTTTCTTGTAATTACAGTCAGATGTTGGACGTCACCCCTGTATAGGCAGAGGGTAGTGGCCTTGGAGATTTTACAGGGCGACCTGAGCTGGAGGCAGCCGGCAGCCCTTAATGCCCCAATGGGACCAGAGTCCTAAGGTGAGCCGAGGTATCTCTGAGGGATCCCTGAACTGCTTTGAGACCCGTATTCCTCCTCTGGGGGAAAAAAATGGCATAGACAGTGTTTTTACACTAATATTAATTACATGCTATGTGATTGTATAGTAACATATGCATGTGAACTAATAATCCATTTTATGTAAATGCTTGTACAACTACCATAGGGCTTTATGAATAGCAAATCTACAATAAAAGGTAAAACTAATTTTTTAATCATGCACAATTGAAAAAGTCCAATCTCTATCTTTTGATAATCACAGCCGCTGATTACCGAGTGCCTGCTCTGAGTGAGGCATTGCATTTGTTTGCCCTGTTCTTCACAATATCATACAAAAGAGTATTATTATTAGCCCCATTTTATGGAGAGGACACTGAGACTCAAAAATCTCACTTGCAAAAAGTCAAACTAGGCTGGAAGAGGCAAAGCCTCAAGTTTACAACCTGTCCCCCGTGCTGAGAGCTTCCTGCTTCCCGTTTTCCAAAAAAAAAAAATAAAATAAAATAAAAATTCATAATCTACAAACCTATCTTACAAAATATGCTTCGACATACAATTTTGGAGCTGTAGCAATAACAGGTAAGAAAGCCGCCTAGTGGTGATTATTAATGGGTTTATTCATCCCCCCAACAACGTCAGGAATATGTGATACCCACAAAAGGCAGGATCCCTTCTCTGCAGTATACCTGGGTCCAAGGCCCATATGGGCAGCCCCCTTTCCTACTGACACAGCAAGAAAAGCCCAGCAACATCAGCAAAACAACTTGGTATTTCTAGACCAACAGAGAAGTATGTGGCCATTGGTTGATTTCTTTGCCCAATGCCAGTTTCCAAAAACCCATACTTCAGTTTTAAGAACAATTTATTTCATCACTGTTTTTGTGAGCTCTGGATCAAAATGTCTAAAATTGGGGCCTCCCTGCTGGTGCAGTGGGTTAAGTTTCAGTAGTATGAAGCTGTCAGTATCCACAGCAGCATTCGTTCCAGCCCAGATCACTGGCCAGGGATTTTCCTACATGGCGCAGGAGACCTCTCCTGTCTCGCCCGCTGCTCCCCTCAGCAGTGTATTCCAGTAGCTCTGCCTGTTTTGCTCCCCACTCTCTCTCTGGTGAATCCTCTTAACACCCCACACCTCTGGCCTATACCCCAGCTCTTGTATGAATAAATAAGTAAATCTTTAAAAAAAAACACAAAAAATATCTGAAATTCCCTGTTGTGTTGTGTTGTTACACTAAAAAGTAGAAATTACCTGTGGTCATATACCAGAGAGATAGGCATGATTTTCCCTGAGAAGTGGTTTTGTGGTGGGTTCTTAAAGCTGGCAGGAAAGGACAGGGCTTGATAGTGATCCAAACCATCCATGCTGCTTCCTGGGTCTGTGTACCAATTACCACTTAGCCTCAGTTTCTGCATCTGTAAAATGGAGCTGTCCCCATCTCCAGCTCCCCTCAATGGCAACTCTTTCTCTTTTAACCCCTCACCCCTCTGCCATATCTGTCACAGCACTGTGCACACAGTGAGTGCTGGGGATCCTGAAGCATGTGTTGATGAATGAGTGGGATGGAGACTATTTTGATCTAAACCACATGTCCTTTCAGACCTGAGCCCTTCCCCACCCACAGCACTCTGTGTTGTTATTTCTGCATTGCGTGTATTGTTGACCACAGTCCTGACATACACCTGGCCTGGCTGAGCTCAGGTGCTAGAAGAGGACCCATCCTTGGAGATGTGTAAGCCAAGGTATGGGATATGGAGAAGACCCTAAGAGGAAGAGAACAGCACAAATCAGGATCAAAAGGATGGCTGGGGCCCTGCGTGTACAGAGCCACCCATGTACACACTCAGAATTCAGTAAAATAAATGTCACATGCATACCCCCATCCTTCCTTGGCTTTTCTCCTTGACTTTTGTTTGCTCATTAAGTATGTTCTCCATTGTACTTCACACCTTTGGCTTCTTGGTGTTCCTTTTCCTGATTTCTCAGTGTCTCTGAAATAATATTTGACATGTGGCGTCTGTGCCTCTAAGAGGCTCAGTGCTGTGGGCGGCTGGTCACGACGATGGAAGGTGCTGAGAGGGTGGGGGCTGTGTCCCCAGGATGGTGTGTGGGCCTGGGGAATGCAGGGGACACCTCCTTAGAGTAGGTAGGGGTGGCTGCAGAAATGCCAGGTTGTATCTTCATGACTCAGGGAGAGAACATATGATTCCAGGTCTGGGGGAGTCATCAAGTGTGGGGGAGAGGAGAGAAAATGAGTTAGCTAGTTAGCCAGTATGGAAAGAGAAGGTCTATAGCTTGCCTGTCCAGTCCTCTGAGTCCCAGTGAATTGTTGTTGTTTTTTTCCTCATCAACTCTGCTAAAAGCACAAAATCAACTTAGATTTCTTATGTTCATTTTTATTTTCTTCTAAGAAATGTAGTGGCTGACCAATATGTCCACAGGACCATCACTTCCCTTCTTCATATTGTGAGCAGAACTCAAAGGCAACGCATCCATCTTTTTGTTTTTTTTTCCTTCTAAAGCTCTTAATTGTGCAGACTTCTGGTGAAGAGATTTTTGTAGGAAATATTTTTGTAGTGGGGTAAAGAATCCAAGGCAAAGTGAAAATTCAGTTGACTCTCATAGATTTGAGAGGTGAACTTCAAAAAACCCACTGGCCACTGTATAATACAGCTGTACTATTACCTGATGAGAACCTGGAGTAGGCAAACAGAAGGTGGACAGGCTGTGGAGTCTACCAGGCTGATTCTGATTCATCTTGGCCATTATTGCTTTGAGTTGTGGATTGAAATAGGACTCATGATACCAGAGGGTTTATTTATATTTGAAGAGAATACACTGGGGGGTGGGGGGCTGTGGTGATTGTTCCATCTCCTCATAGAGTATTCTCATGAGCTGTAGCAGAATAATATGCCATCCCAAATTTTTTTTTAAGATTTTTTTTTTTTATTTATACATACAAGCTGGGGTACAGGCCAGAGGCGTGGGGCGGCGAGAGGGTTCACAAGAGACAGAGCGGGTAGCAGAACAGGCAGATCAGAAATACACTGCTGAGGGGAGCAGCGGGCGAGGCAGGAGAGGTCTGCCGCACCATGTGGGATTCTTCCCGGCCGGATGTCGAACTCAAGTCGCCGCTGCCGACAGCTCCACAGCGCAGAGCTTAGCCGCTGCGCCACCAAGGAGGCCAATCCCATCCCAAATTTTTTTTAAAGATTTATTTATTTATGCATACAAGCTGGGGTGTAGGTCAAAGGTGTGGGGTGGTGAGAGGATTTCCCAGAGACAGAGTGGGGAGTAGAACAGGCACATCAATGGAAATACACTGCTGAGGGGAGCAGCAGGCGAGGCAGGAGAGCTCTGATGCGCCTTGTGGGAAGCTCCATGACCAGGGATTGAACTCATGCTACAGTGGCTCTGGTTAGCTTCATAGTGCTACACTCAATCCGTTGTGCCACCAGGGAGGCCCACCACCCCGAATTTAATTACTTACAACAATTGATTACCTCTTACAGTTGAGTTGATGAAATTGATGGAGGTTCTTACGGGGAGGTCCCTCATTCTGAGTAGTCCAACAATGGCTGGAGTCACATGAAATTTGAACTGGGTTCGATGTCCAAGCTGGCATCTTCACTCACCATCTGGCACCTTAGCGTGGATTCCTGGAACAGCTAGAGATAACTGGGCACCTCTCTGGCCATGCAACTTCTCTCCAGAGCTAGTTAGTGAGAGCTTCCTCGCAGCATGGTGGACTAGAATATTCAGACTTCAATGGTTGGTGGCTGACTTCTAGAGTAAGCTTTCCAGGAACATAAGAGTCTACAAAGTTTCCTATGACTCAGCTTCTGAAGTCAGAGTTTCCCTTTCACTATGTTTCAGATGATATTCACGGACAGCTCAGATTCATGTGAAAGAATATTATACATGAACATCTAGGGGTATGGTTTATTTGGGGGACAATTCTAGAGACTGGCTACAACTTGGGACATGGTTGCCTAGTAGGGTCCTTTCTCAGCAGTTACGTGTTAGATGAACTACCCACTGTAGCTTTTCTCCATGAATCCACAGTACACCTGGGAATAACCCCAGTGTTACTCTGACCTAGGCATCCTGGAACAGCACACGGTAGGAAAGTACTGTTCTTTTTGCTGCAGTCACCACAATAAGGTGCTACAAACAAATTGCGTAGATTCACAATTCATCATCAGCCTTTCACCAAGTAGGGTTTTCACTTGTTGTTGTTGTTGTTTTGGAGAAGGCATTGTGTTGTAAGGAGCGGTTAGATGGAACCAAGATGAGTCAAGGAAAAGTGGATTTGGAAAGCAATGAAGTGTAATAATTCAAGTCAAAGTAAGGAGCTGTTAAGTCCTTGATTCAGGCTGAGTTGATCCTAGAAGGTAGAAGCTCTAGAGTTGAAGGACATTCAAGAACTCCTTGATGCTGTTGTGTTCAGGAAGCTGTGCCAGCCGCCACCTTTCTTGGTTCGACGCCTCAGTTTTTTAAGACGACAGCTGTTCAGACACTCCACGTCCTTCTCTTCATTCATTCAACAGTTATACATGGAACAGCTGTTCTGGGTTAGGAAATGTGTTAGACACTTTGAGAGATATGAAGATGAATCAGAGCAGAATCCAGGGAACGCAGCCCCCACACAGAAAACCAGAGAGTGGTGTAGTGCGGGGGCGGGAGGAGGAATGCAGTCTCGAAGAATACAGCTCTGTCTGCCCAGTGCTCTGCTCTGCTCTGCTCTGCTGGTGTGGGGATGACATCTCCTGACACCAGGGCCACCACACCTGTCCCTTCTTGCCCTTGAGCCTGCCACGCTGCCTTACTGGGCAGCACCAGCACCTTCTTCAGGAGGGAAGGTCCTCGCTGTGGACTTGGTCGGCATGTGGGTTCCACCAGGAGCTGGCTCTAAAACACTGTATCACCCAGCCCAGGCTTGCTGTTGGTGCCTGAGCATGTGTATGTGACGTTCACAGCACGGTCTAGGAAGTGTGATGAATGCCTGCTTTTACCTTGTGAGCCAAGTATCAAATGCACCTATGGTTTACCACACTAACTCCTGGAGTGGCGCGCACTCTCATGACCAGTTTTGCTAATTATTCACACAATTATGATCATTTCCTAATATCTCCCTCTCCATAGCTGGGCGATGGTCTTCTAAAAGTCTGTCTTCTGCAACTGTGTATCCCAGTGTCTGGCGGTATGGAATTTATCAATTCCTATCTCGTTGAGGTTACTCACGATCCTTTCACTTTTTGCAGAAATCACTGTATTTCCAACTCAGTTGCCCTGGGACGCTCATTCCTGCTGCTGTTTGTTGAGTGACCAATCAGATGGGTGGAGTGTGTTACAGAAATTGGCAGCAAGTATCCAATGGGTGAGGAAGGTAAGATGGAGCGACGTTCCCCAGTGATTCAAATGTTATTGTAGATGTGGAGATGGAAGTTATTCCTACAAGATCCATTCCTCAAACCTGCCTTGAATTTTGGGCCGTCACCAAGTCCAAAGTGGGATCTGAGGGGAGGGAAAGACCCGCTTTCTTGGGCTTTGAAGAGTGTGATTATTCATTGTTGTAGTTGGGTCTTTCTTTTTTTTTTTTAATTTATTTCTTATTTATTTATGCATACAAGAACTGGGGTGTGGACCAGAGGTATGGAGGGGGGAGGGTGAGAGGATTCACCAGAGACAGAATGGGGAGCAGAACAAGTGGATTGACTCAAGTACACTGCTGAGGGGAGCAGCAGGCGAGACAGGAGAGGTCTGCTGCGCCATGTGGGAAGCTCCCTGACTGGGGATGAACTTCTGCTGCAGGGGCTGCTGATAGCTTCATAGTGCTGAGACTTAACCCCTTGCTCCACCAGGTAGGCCCTGTATTTGAGTCTCTCTATTGGACACATATTATATGCTAGTACAGGGATGCCAAGTTGTTTATCTGTTTGTTTGTTTGTTTTCCTGGAATTTGGGGGGGGGTTTGGTTGTTTATAGAAAATCCAGAGGTGAAAGAAGGAACTGAAGGGAATCATAATTCTTTAGTAAGGATTCTATTGGACAGACTGACTAAAATGACTTCCAACTTGCTTTCCCCCCTTTTCTTCTTTTGAAGAGTCTTTTAATTGTTGTTGTTGTTGCTTTTTAATGAACAATGTAGCTTATATCCTATAAGGAAGAGAGACTACTAGGAGGCTGAACCTTTTACATCTCAAAAATAGAGCACTAGAACATAAGCCAGGAGACTGATTTCTCCTCCCAAACCCAGTTCTGCCAATCACTGCCTGTGCCCTGAGATTAATGAGCTGCCACAGGGTGGTTGGAACTAGGGAGTTCAACAGTTTTTCAGTTACAGGATTCTACAAATCCATTTACCTCCTCCACCTGCTCAGTGGTAAGTGGAGCTGTTCTTATAGGTTATCCAAATATCTAGATAGAAATTTAAGAATTAATTCTACCAGCATACCTGGCCATACTTAGGCTTCTAGAACTCTCTATCCAAATATCCACTACTTATTTCCATGGGGATGTCCAGCAGGTGCCAGAAAAGCAGAGGCCGAATAGACATCATGATTTTCTTCTTTAAACCTTTACTTTGTCTATGTGCCACACATCAGCGAGAGCATCAAAATTCACCTGGACCAAAAACATGCCAAGGACGTCTCGTGCCTCTCCATGCCTTATCTCCAACAGCAATTTCAAATTGTTTTTCTATTGATTCTTGATTGATACCTATTGATTCTACTCTCTTGATTATCCTTGAAATATTTTTATTTCTCCCTCTCCCCACTGTCACCATCTAAAGGCAAGACAAATCCTGTCTCACAGGTTACTCCAGTGACCACCAAATAGGCCTTTCTGCCTTGAGGGTTGCTAGTCAGCTCCAGCACAACCTATCTTCCTTACATGTCCCAGACAATGTCCTTCTGTTCAGATATTATGTTAGCTCTGCCCTGAATCCTTTTCATGACAGGGATCTGAGCCCCATGAAAGATTCCAGGATCTTTGAATGATGGGGCCACCATTTTGAGATCCATCTCAGCCCCTCTCTCCACATCCAGCCTCATTATACACACACCCACTCTCTCATGCACCGTATGGCACACCCATCATCTCTCCAGAGCCCCATCCTGTCTCTCTGCACAAGCTAAGGCTTATTCATTTTATGTCTTAGTTTAGACCTCACTGTCTCTAAGGAGTTCTTTCTGATCCCCTAAGACAGAGGTGGTGAGTCTTCTAGACAATATTCTAATAGCCAGAGATTGCATCATTTACTGGGATTTCCACAATGAGTGACAATTGTCTGCTTTGTGGTCTATCTCCCCAGCTATTCCTGGAGGTTCTTTTTTTTTTTAAAGATTTATTTATTTATGCATACAAGCTGGGGTGCAGGCCAGAGGTGTGAGGCGGTGAGAGGGTTCAGCAGAGACAGAATTGGGAGCAGAACAGGCAAATTGACCGAAATATACTGCTGAGGGGAACAGCGGGCAAGGCAGGAGAAGGCTGCTGTGCCATGTGGGAATCTCCCTGGCCAGCACTGAACTCAAGCTGCAGCCTCTGGCAGCTCTACAGCTTTGTGCTTAACCCATTATGGCACCAGGGAGGCACTATTCCTGGAGGTTCTTGAGGGCAGGCCACATTTGGCATCACCTGCTCCCAGTGACAAGCACTGTATCTGGCCCCCAAAAAGGTTCAATTTAAATACGATGGGAATACAGTACATTTTGAATAGGTGAGGAGGAGGGACTTAGGTTACCACAGAGAGAAAAGTCAGAATCGTGGGAGCAAACAGGTACTAAATACTTACTATGTGTTAGGCATACAGGGTCTTAAGAGCTATCATTTCCTCTCTCAATTCTTGTAAAAACCTAATGCGGTCAGTACAATTAATAGTAAAGATTTTCTAAATGAGAAAATATAAAGAAGTTAAGTAACTTGTCTATGGCATCATCCCAGGATTTTTAGCCTTAGAAATTTTTATCTTTGAGAAGTCTGCTTTAGCTTGAGTTTCTGGTTTTTAATCCCTCCCCTTTTGCCTTCCTCAAATAAATCTACTACATACGGGCAACAAACAAAACAAAACAAAAAACAAACCCAACTCTTCCTCCTCATAAGGCCAGAAACTTCTTTTGTAGTCCATACAAGCTATTATTACTTACCCCTGTAACTGGGGCCCATAAATATTTGGTGATTTTTCAGGGTTTTTGTACTCATATTTTAATGTGGGGGCCTAGTTTTAATTTGGGCAGCTCTCCCCAACTCTTTCATCCATGTTAAGGGTCAATGTCTGTTATGAGAATAAACCAAGGCACAAACTCTCTCAAATGGAAGCAGAGCTGTGCTTCCCCACAAATGCACCAGTATGATTTGGAAATTGTGTGACCAACTTCTCCTGCCTTTGCACATTCTGCACTCATTTGCTCTGAAGCTTGGCTCAGCAGACAAAACATATCCCTTCTGTGGAAATGTCTGTGAATGATGATCGCCTCATTTCTGCCAAGCCAAATGGGTCTCTTCATTTCATCAGCCCTTTGAATTCTTCAAAGGACATGCAACTGACATTTCCTATTTTTCTAGATAATGGGGACAATTAGAATGAGGTATCAATGAAGCAGAGTCAGAAGTTAAATAGAAAGTACTTGAATCTAATTTCTCTTCTAGGAAATCTGCTAGAATTTTCTTTCCACTTAGAAACTAAGAACAACTTATTTTTGAGAATTTCTGCATAGCTTTTATTTCAAGGAGAGAAAGGTAAACTATTCTAATGCTTGTAGCACCCTTAGAAAGCCCACAGCCTAGTGTTGATGGAATGACCCCCTTTTTTAATATTTATTTTTGTGTAGAAAAACTGGGGTGTAGGTCAGAGGTGTCGGGGGGCGGGGAGAGGATTCACCAGAGACAGAGTGGGGAGCAGAACAGATGCACAACAGAAGAGGTGTGCAGTGCCATGTGGGTTAGCTCCCTGTCTGGGGATTGAACTCAGGCCCTAGTGGTGCTAGCAGTGGGGGCCATAGGCCACCAGGGAGTTCCCAGAATGGCCTTTTGAGCTTTTGGAATAAGATTTTTGTTTTACAGAGGGGAATTCTGCACCTAGAGGGAGGAAAGTACTTATTCATGAGCCTACTCTGCGGTTTTAGAGGAGCAATAAAACTCACCAACTACCTTGGCTCAAGGCTCATATTCTTGCTCCCCAACCAGTGCAAGATGCCAACATTTCTTAAGCAGACACCTATGAAGGGCCATGCACATTGGCAGAGAATAAAAGGGCACTTTTCCTTTCTTCAAGGACGTTACAGTCAAGTAGCTCTGTGTAAGGCTCTCAGAATCTGAGTGGGAAGGAGAGAGGTGGGGGTTGGGTGGGGAGATAAAGGTTTTCAACAAATGCTGGTGAAGCAGCTTGGTCTCACAGGATCAGGTGACCTCAGGGAAAGGCACTTGAATGTCCTTTCCTACATACCTGCCTTAGGTATACCTCCTCAGAGCTGGGGAGGAATTACCCGGTAAGCTACAGAATCAGGCTTCTCAGTCTGCTCCCTTCCTGGGCTCTCAGGAGGGCGCTGGGGCACAGAAAGGAATGTCAGGAAGTAAAAGTATTTGCTCTGATGCTCATGGAAAGTATAGACACACTGAGACCCCCTGAGTGATAATCAGCAGGGGCTGCTGGTCACAGGTCACCCAATTATCTATCATTTGCATAAATCAATCCCATAATGCCATGGGGAGGCGGCTCAACTCACCTGTGCTGGAGTGTCCACCGGGCTCTTCTTTGTCCCTGACAGTCTGAAATGTTGGCAGCTTGCCTCCAACCCTGTGTGCCTGCTGGGTCTGTCTGTGAATGCACATTTCCTATTTCAGGATGTAGGCCACTGTGGAGAAAGAGGCCAAGGATCTGTCTGTAGCTAGTTGCACTAAAATCATAAACACTCCGTTTACTTGCTGACTACTTTGCAGATATCAGTGTGTGAGTGTAGCCGTCACCAGTGCCGTCACCTGGGGATACTGCAAACTCTCCTGCACCAGGCAATGTGAATATCCTGCCTTTGCCCCAATCAAAACTAAAGGAACATCTGCAACCCAAGGTGTCATTCTTTGATCTTGACTTATTTAACCAAGTATGAACAAAACACAGAGACCACTCCTGATAATCATGAGAGCAGCTATTCATGGCGCATGTCCATGGCAGCCACTGTGCCACATGCTTATGGTCACTATCTTATTTGCCATCACTAAAGCTTGATTGGTATGTGCGTGACTCTTCTACAGCTGAGGACACTGAGGTTCAGAGAGGTTAATGAATTTGTCCAGGGATACATGACTAAGAGTGGGTATAGAGGTAGGTCTCACTCCGAAGTGCTGTTTCTTCCGATTCTTTTGGATCTTGCCTTCCACTCTTAACTGAGTTGGTGTATGGTGGTGTGGCCACGTCCTGACTCTCTATGAGCGTTATAAAGAATCCTCGCTGTTTCTGGCTAATGCAGCAGTATGCAGCTGAATGTTCATGCTGAGGGAGAGGTAACAGAATGGGAGAGGAAGAAAGAACCCTGGATATGTTCTGGAATCATCTCTTGAGGGTCTTTCCAATTTTAGGGCTTGGCCAAGGTACTGCAGATACAATGACTCATGCACGAATCAATACAACAGTGAAACCAAAGTTATACCTTCCAAGAACATCTTTCCCTATGAGGGGTCCAGGCCAACAGACAAATAACTGGGGCAGAGTTCTACCTAGGCAGCTCCAGTGGTCTGTACAGAGGGACTGACTTTGACAGAGGAAATCAGAGAATTCTTCAGGGAGGAGGTGACCTTTCGGTTTAGACTTGTCATATGAATAGGAATTTACCAGGAGATCAGAAAGGATTTTCCAGAAAAAGAGAAAAGTACAGAAGTCCTTGAGTCAACTTTTTTCCTGACTGAGTTGTTGGTTTTCCATTTTTACTTATCTTTAAATAGAAAATATAGCTAGATAAATGAAGACAATTTGAAATTTAGAAGGTAGAAAAGAGGTCTATAGAGAACTAAGTCTCTTTCAAGTCCTACCTTCTAGTCCCTCAATTTCCTTCCCTGGAGGCAAGTAGTAGTTTTGGTTTTCTACATGACAATCCAGAGATTTTTCTGGGCAGTTACACACATCCATACATCCCCTTCCTTCATATTTGCATATGTCGTTGGTATTCAGCCATAAACACTAATATGCCCATTTGTTCTACACTTAGATTTTAAAAAAGAAAAAAGTTTTGTCCCCTTTGTTTTACTTGTTTTTACCTTTGACCCTAATTTTTTATTTTAACACATTTCAAACCTATAGAAAAATCACACAAATTATTTCTTTGAAACCCTTCATCTAGAATCATGGAACTTTTAAAAAATCATTTTCCCATGTTCTATGCAACAATTGTATGACTTGACTCTCCAGTTAAGGGACAGTTTGGATGTCAGTTACCTAGACCTGGGTGAGCTTCCTCTCCCCAGCACGTTAGTGAGGTCACCCAGGTGAATCAGAAGCTGAGAAAATGCTCCTCAGGACCAGTTTCTCTAGATGCCATGAACAGCAAATCCACCCCCAAGATGGAGATGGCAGGAGGGGTACCTCTTTGGGTCACTTGATACCCACATTGTGCCCATCTTTGGAAAGGGCTTGACCTTGCCCCATCCTGTGCTCACTCAGCAAGTGGTGAGTGTTCCAGGCAGGTGAGCTTGCCCTGTACTTGCCTTCCAGAGTGGTGGTCCAGGGTGGGAACAGACAGTCCCATTGAAATCTAATCACTTCATTTCCGACAACCAGCCATTTAGCTCGTGGGGCTCTTCTATTCTGCTGTCAGAATCAACAGGGGCCTCAAAGGCGGGTGTAGGATTCCCTCTCTTTAAAGATCAAAGTGGCTGAGCACTGCTCAAGTTATCTGTGCCTTCCTCCATGCATGACACAGGAGGGACTTGGAATACGGTGACAGGCAGGAAGTAACCCAAGAACACAGTATGATATGGTTTTGCAGCCAAGTGCTCTGGGCCCAGGAGGTTTTATCAGGCATTCATTCATTCATTCATTCAACAAATAATTCCGGAAAAGCCTCTGTGAATCTCTCCATGCTTTGTGCTAAAGCATGGGAATGTTCTTTGCAGGCTGGGCATTCAGGATCTGGGGGGGGGGGGGGTGTGGACATAGCCATATTTCAACAGAAGAAAGCAGGTAAAGCTGTGAATGGCGGGATAGAATCTCTGAGGAATGACTTTCCCGCTGTTCATTTATTCATTCATTCATACACAACACACACACTTCCTGAAGCTTGCTCTGTGGTACATCCACACATGCATCTGTGAAAAAGATCGTATTCTTGGGAACAGCAGTTTGCATTCTCAGGAACGCATTGACCACTGAGGGGTATCCCCTGAGCCCCTCCTTAGTATTTTTGTACCCTCAAGCTGGGCCTATCAAGAAGGGTCCGCTGCTTCCCAAGCATTTCTGGACAAAATCAGGCCATTGCCTTCAACCCTTTCTGGCCCCATACAATTCCAGAGCCACAGATTCTCCATTTCCTCCAGAGGCTACTAACCCAAATTACCCTGTGCCCTGTGGGGGACTCAGAGCTCGAGGCAATTTGAGAGAGCAGAGAAGGGAAGGTAACCAGTTCCACTAAAATCTGCCACCAATTAGCGGTGTCTGCTGAGGATCTAGAAGCCTGCAGCCAGACACCTGGCAGATGCCTCCATTTGGAAGCTTTAGAAAAATCGTGGTGGGTCCAGTGAGTTCATCTCTTCAACAGGCTCTGAATTTCAGAATCTAAGCTCCATCAGAACTGCCGTTAGTTGCCATAGAAACTGGTCTTATACTGTTTTCATTCTTTTTTTTAAGAAAGGTAATTTTTAAAAACTTGGCCATAAACTTGCAAGGGCTAGTGAGAAGGAACCTCTCTAAATGACCGTCTGGCCAGTTTCCTGAAGTTCCTTCTTTCTGTCCATAACAGATACTTGTTTGGATCTCTCAACAGTCCCAATCTCTATTCAGAATTTTCACTGAGAAATGGACCCAGGAGGATTGTGATTCACTGTCTCTAAACAGTTTACATCGCGTGTTGGACAAAGAAAGGAAAAGCCTTTGTCGCTTTTGTAGTTTTATTCTTGTCTAGGGTTTGAGCTGGACCCCAAAATGGCACAAGCGGCCCCTGCTTACATGGGTCCGGCCAGGGGAGCTGCTGCCTGAGTCGCGGGGCAGGTCCGTGGCCACGCCCTCCTCCTGGCCCCTAGCCACCCAGTCGCTTCTGTTTAAAGCCCCAGTTTCCGAAGCTTGTGGTCCCTTGCAGGATAAGTAACTGGGTCCTTCCCTGACTTCTAAGACTGACATGATCCAGCCGTACCTTCCCCCACCTCCCATCTCCTAAAATCCCCATTCCATCCTCCCATTTGTTCTCCACCCATAGCATATTGCCCCTAGTCTCCGGACACTAAGGTGCTTCACTCAGCTGTCTGGCATGATTTTTCCTTTCTGCCCCCATGTGTCTGGGCACTCAGAGAGGGGCCCTCTCCTCCAGATGGGGTTCCCTGAGCCTATGTGGAAGTCTGTCACTCCTTTCCCCTGAATTCCTGCTTCCTGAGGGTTCGGTGGGTGTCAGTACACCTTCCGGGGGCCCTAGGTCCCTGTGCTCTCACGAGTTCCCCTTTTCCGTAAAAATATTAAATATGATATATGATGGATACTTTGGTGTAAAGATGAACATAATTTTCTGTCCTCAAAGGTCAGTTTTCTTTTGCGTTTAAAATAAATTACAACAGTAGTGAGTCCCTCAGAGTCCTGCGGAGCCCTATGCTGTGACCGGGAGGCGTCATGTGGATGTTCCTTGGTGACTCAGTTCCATTTTTTGGTCTCCAAGCCCGCAAGACCCCTGGATGTTTGGCTGTGCAATGCTGGCTGACCCAGGGTGGGGCATGCGCGCTCCGTAGACAGGCCTCCGTGGGCACGGGGCCTGGTCTCCATCCACCTGGGCCTTCCGCCGACAGCTCTGGCGGGCACCCCAGTTAAGCTAGCACTCACTGTTCCGAGTCCATTTCAAAAGAGACCACATCCTCCCTTCCCACTATCTACACAGCCCTTAAAGTCTACACAGAGCTTCCAAGTGCATTATCCACTTCGATCCCTTGAGGTGGGTGTTATCCATCTCCCTCCCCGGTAGAGTAAACTAAGGCCCAGAGAGATTAAGCAGAATCTAGAAAACAGAACTGTCTCCTGCCCAGGCTCACATGAAATTCGCGGCGCAGCCGTGCTGCTAGTCCTTTTTTTTTTTTTTTGTCCTCCCAAACTAATACCCCAGAGCTACCAAAGTAAAGCAGGGATTGCTTCATTTGCTTGGAACTTTTGGGGATGCATCAGAAGACAGTAGATCACAATGTGGGCAAGATTCTCTCCATCTGGAACACTGCTCACACTGCCCACGTCCCATCTCACCAGGCCACTGGTCATCCCAGCTGGGATGTCCAGCAGGTCACCTTTAACTCTCAGCACCGTCAGGGCTTGCTCCGGTGGCAGCTGTCCACCTCGGCCAAGGTTGTGCCCCAGATAACTGACCCAGAAATGTCTGACCATCTCAGCTGCACTAGAGATCATTTGGCAGGGCCCTCTTACATCTTAGCCCAGAGGACCAGGCAGGGTGGTCTGAGGCTGCTGATCTCCATCACGTCTCACCTTTCTTTGCCCACCCCTGCTCCCTTCCCACGTCTCCTGTGGGTGTTGTTCTCCAGGACACCGCTAATAAACATCTCCGTGTGGAAATGCTTATCAGAGTTGGCTTCCCAGAGGACCCAAACTGCCACAAACACTACTGAATGTTTTGCAACAAGCCTCTTGTGTCTGTGCATGAATACACCAGATCCATTGGTTCCTTCATTGCTTTCAGTGAATGCA
The DNA here is from genome assembly GCA_004024925.1 of Scalopus aquaticus. Lineage (NCBI taxonomy): Eukaryota > Metazoa > Chordata > Mammalia > Eulipotyphla > Talpidae > Scalopus > Scalopus aquaticus. The sequence goes on along the minus strand of PVIJ01004075.1, from coordinate 19,322 downwards.
AATTCATTGCATGGGTAGCCTGGTGCTAGGTACCGAGACACAGTGAGGAACAGGCAGAAAAGACCTATTCCCTACTCTGAAGACAGATTTTAATCCTGTTTCTGCACTCAAATTGTGCATCTTCTCCCAGCACATTCTGGCTGCCTCTGAACTGAGGTGGTGAGTAAGAGAAGTCTCTCACTGAGCCCCGCTGAGTGCTCTGTGGAGTAAATGCTGCTTCCATTGTGGGCCACCTTTATTCACTTTGCTTGGCCCTATCAGAGGCCAAAGAGGAGGGTTTGGACTGAATAGAAGGAGGGGGACTAGACAGGCTGTCCAGAACAGGTATTGAGAAGGAGGACCACGGGGCACCTGAGAAGGCTAGGGGGAACCAAGGTCAGAGTGAGAAGTTGAATTGAAAAGATCGGATGCAGACTTAATCTGCAGCTGGGTGGAGAAATGGCTCGGGGAGTGAAATGGGGGTCAGTTTGTAGTTGCCCACAGTCTTTATTTAGAATGACCTAATGACATCCCATAGCGAGCAGAATAAAACCCAGACCCCAGCTATGTCTCCAAAGCCCTCCACACTGTCATTCCCCCCTCTCTGCTGCCCTCACCCAGTCCATTCAGCCACACTGGACACTGTGGTCCCGAGGAGACCCAGGGGGGTGGCACTTTCTGTTCTTTGCATCTGGGTCTCCTCCTGTGTCTCCTTCTCCCACCTAACAGGCTGTCCCTGACCTCACAACCTCTCCAGAGGCACTTATCACCCACCCTGCCATCATTCAACATTTCATCAATCTGACCCCTTCAAAGCGCTTCACACTTTGCGAATATCTTGTCTACTTTCTTTCAAGATCTACTTTGTATTAGCTGTTACCCCCATAAAAGTCTGAGCCCTGCTGAGGCTCAGAGACAGCCTGCCCTGCCTCTCCATATTAAGAGCATCCACACTGGCCATATCTCAGGAATATTTCCTGACTCAATGAATAATCCAGTACCTGGTTCTTGAGTGTTTCATTATGGGTTGAAAGGAACGTGGTGGTTAGTTGGGGTGCCTGCCTTAGACAATGCACGGACCAGAGGGCTGGGGCACAGGCTCCTCCACACTGTTGCATGGAGCAGCATCTTCAGATCTGTCTCTCTTCCTCCTGGGCCATCATTCAGATTTGAGTGGCATCAGTTCCCAGCACAATCTACTCTTGGGATGCCAACAGCTGCATAATGGCTTCCTGCGTGTGCATCTGTGCATTAACACGGGCCTTTCGGGCCTGCTCCGGCTTGCCTGACCCATCTCCCGCCAGGAGAGAATGTGCATCTGTAATACTCTGGAAAATTGGGGCTGACATGTAGCTTGGTACCCAAAGTGGTTTCACTCAAGCAAACAGAGCATAATAGCCCTGCACTTAAATGCTTGAGCAGGTATCCATCGGAGGAACGTTCCAATAATCCATGTTTATAAAGCCCGTTAGTATGAATTTTTGAAATAGCACTTACTCCACTTTATTCTTGACAAATATTGTTTGTGGCCATTGAGATATTTTATTTCAATTATGTGCCAGTGTCGGGGGGGGAAGAAGATGTCTGACAATAGCAAGGCATAAAGCCATTTTTATTGTGCTTCTATCACTATTCTCCTAGCTAAACTCGACTGGACAGTTCATTACGATGAAAAATTAACAGCACATGCTATGGGGAGAACAGTCATGGGACCTGACAGCTTGCGGAAGCATCGGCGTTCAGAGAAGCAGACAGATGACAAACTTGGTCTTCGGGAGAAGTGGCAGTGGGTCGGTCAGCCAGGCGCCCTTTTACTGACACCAACCTGTGTGGCCAGCCCTGAGCTGAGGTGTTGGGGGAAGAAAACTCAGTAAACAAAGCCCTTGCTTCTGAGAGCATATGCACTGGGGAAGGCTGGGGAGATCGCAGCTGACAGTCTGGGAGCTCCAGGGTGTCAGCCAATGCCTCACGCTTTGTCCTGACTGTAAGTTTAGAAGCGGTTCAGTGTGGACTTGAAGACTCTTAGAACTTGGAGAATAGCAGGATGAGTAAGCTATGCTTTAATGATAGTAGTTACTAGTGGCTATGATTTTGCTTTTAGGGGTGATGAAATTGTTCTGCAATTAGTAGTGATAGATATACAACTTTGCAGCTCTACTTAAAACGCTGCACACCTTCAGAGGCAGGGCTTTTTTTTGATAAGTGGAGTATATCTCAAGAAAGCTGTAATTATTTTGTAAGTAAAAACTCTGTACAGCAACATGATAATAAATTGTACTAGATCTTCAGAGAATTGGGCTTAGGTGGAATAGAGAAAGGGTGTGAGTCTGACTAATGTGGATTGGAAGGCAGCATCTACCCATTTTACAGATGAGGAAATGAGGAGTCAAATTGGTGTGTGCTTTGCTCAAGGAGCCACAGAACTGGTAAATAATGGGGACGGGGATGCGGTTGAAACTCTAGTTTTTTCTGGCTCCTGTGCTCAGAGGTGTCCCACACCACCCTGTCGATGCCCAGAATAATAAGATCCTGGAATGAAGTCGTAACACAAATGATGACAGTGATTTACGTCTGCAAAGCGTCCTCCCTCTTTTTTCTCATCTGTTCTCACGGCATCCCTGTAGGAATGCTCAGGAGGGATGTGACTGCAGCTGCAGCGGTTGGGCCTGTCTTAGGAGACAAGGGGCAGAGAGAGGGAGAGCAGGTCTGCATTTCCAGGCTGCAGCAAGAACCTTGCATTGTCTTTTCCAGCACCCCAGGCAGTTCCACCTCCTTTTAGGGCTCCTCTCCCTATGGACTCTCATATCCCTCCACTTCCCCAGGGCAAGCAGAATTTCAAGTGGAACCATAGCGATGTGGGGTCCGGAGATGTTTAGAAACAAGGCTTTGAATTAGGTGTCCTGTGTGCTCATACAGAAGTAAAGGATGCCTCTCTCCTCTTCCCTCAAAGGACCAGATACATCTTTCTATTGTCCAGCGCAGGTCTAGATTAAAGCCACATAAATCATTATCTCCCCTGCGTTTAATAAGAGAGCTTTTGATGTCATTCTCAGGTTACTGGTGTAAATACTGGGTCAAACTCACCCTGCTGGACAGGACGGAAATCTGACTCAGGGTTTGTAAATACTGCTGCATTTCATTTATTTTCACGGGGACATATTCTTCCCCGGCAGACAGTGGAATAGCAGCATCCTGGGAAACAGCCTGTGGTGGGACCGCAATGCATTAACCTAAGCAGTGAGATCAAAACAAAAGCTCTGTTTGCGATCTCCTGCCAGAGCCTGAATCCGGGCAGTCCCCACTGTTCGGCCGTATTCAGGGAGCGTAAATAAAATTAGATCTTCCCGGAGTAGAAGGTAACTGGGATTTATGAAATGGACGTCTTTCTCAACAGCAGGTCCCCTCTTTCTCCATTTCATTACAGTTTGGTTAGCTTTAAAGAAGTTAAAGGACAATACGATTAAAAAAAAAAAAGGATGCTTCCTGAAATATGAAATGGGTTCAGAGAATGTGCTTTTTTCCCCTCATCGAAAGGGCTGGGACTTGCAGCCTGACTCAGGAGTGGAAATCCCTGGGTTCTAATCTTGTTTCTACCTCAAGCCAGGAAAGTGACTCTGTGCTTCTCTTTGCTTATTTGTCAAATGTGATCAACAGTGGGGCGATTATTATAATCACCCGATAATCAGCGTCTACTCCATAGGGATTTCCTGACAACTGGAGGAGGCACTGCCTCTAATGCACTTAAGAGCAATGCTCACCCGATAGAAAGGACTCCCTGCACGGTGTCAGGTGGGGTGGCAATGCAAGAGTGTAGACAGCTCCAAATAGCAGGTGTTTCTAAACGTAGGGCTGTGTAAACAGGGGATACAGTGATTGATGGGGTACAGGCCACAGCCCGGTCTTGACAGCCTGTGTGGCTGGCTGACAGGGGTGGGGGTGGGGGTGGGGGTGGGGGGTGGGGGCTTCCTCTCCCCTGGCCTGAGCATCAGCTTGTGAGGGCGCCACAGGCGCAGCCTCCTGGGCTGTGCCGGCCCACGCTGGCTACAGGAGCAGAACGCTCTTTTTTGCAGAAGGGCGGAGGTTATTAAATGCCCCCACAGAATACAGAGAATACACAAAAAGCACTGTGGAGCAGGAATGGTGTCCAGGGAAGGGCCAGCCGACGTGGGCTGGGATTTCTGTACTGGTTCTTCACTGTGTGCTTTGAACAGAACTGTTCCTCTCAGCTACTCGCTTGAGCTTGTTGGTTTTTCTATTTTGCTTTGTTTTGTTTTTAACGGAGCAGGAAGCAGTGACGATTTTGACTCTCTCTCAAAAAGAAGGACGGACTTGCATTTTTGAAGTTGTGAAACTGTACTCTTCTCCTTCCCCAGACAGGCGTAGCCCCTGCAGAGGAGCCAGAGCCATAGGGAAGCTTCCCAGCTTCCTGGGATGTCAGCCAAGTGATCAAGTCCCTGAGGCTTCAATTTTCTCTTCTGTTAAATGGGCTAGTTTCCTATTGCTGCTTTAATTACCATTGACCTTGTGGCTTAAAACAACACAGCTTTATTATCTTACAGTTTCCGAGATCAAAAGTCCAAAATGGGCTGATGGGCTAAAAGCAAGCTGTGGATAGGGCTGTGCTCTTTTCGAGGGATCTAGGGAAGAAGCCACTTTCTTCTCTCTTTCAGATTTTAGGGATCTCTTACATTTCCTTGGCTCATGGTTGCTTCTACTATCGTCAAAGCTTATCACTCCTCCATCTTCTCTGTCTCTGAGTCTCTTCCTCTTTCTGTTAGAATTCTTGGGATTAAACTGACCTAGGTAACCCAGGTCAATCTGCCCAACTCGAACCCCTTAATTTACCACCTCTGCAAAGTTCTTTTTGTCATATAAGTTCACACATCCACAGGTTCTGGGAATTAGTATCTGGGCATTCCTGGCAGGGGAGGAAGAAGTTCTTGATAGTAGAACTTTTGCAAGGATGAAATGAGAGCATGCATTTAAAATATCTAGTGCAATTCCCCATACAGTGGTAACTCCATAAATGTCCATTCTCCTCCCTAGAATTATTGGTAATGATATTTGCTTGCACAGACAAGTTCCTCAGCTCTGCACTTGGAAGGAACAGTGTCTCTGTTTAGCATCTACTCATCTTAACCCTGGAAGGAAACAGATCGGCCAAGATGGGTTTGTCTGATTAATGCGCCCTCCATCGGGGGTGACTTGGCCATATTTTCCTCTTTTCGAACCTCAGCTTTCTCTTTTGTGAACTGAGGGGGAAAGGATGGGGCTTGACTCAGGTTCTTAGGTCCCTTGAAAATTTGCAAGTTAGAAAAATCTGCAGGTGAATCAAAAAGTGGGCAAGTTGGTAGCAACGTTTTTTTTTTTACTGTCTTCTCGGGGAAAATACCAAATTGCAAACAATGGAGACAACCCTACCTCTCTCTAGGCACCCCAGAGAGTCCATGAGGGTGTTTACAACTCAGCTTGGGCTCTGCCATGCCACCATGGGAGGCTGGCACTGTGTAATGAGGGATTCCACAGAAAAGTGAGGATGTGAGCTCAGGCTTTCCAAGATTAAGGTGGGAAGTGAATTCTTTTTTTTTTTTTTAAAGATTTATTTATTTATGCATACAAGAGCTGGGGTGTAGGCCAGAGGTGCGGGGGAGGGGGAGTGAGAGGATTCACCAGAGACAGAACAGGCAGATTGACTGAAGTACACTGCTGAGGGGAACAGCAGGCGAGACAAGAGAGGTCTGCTGCGCCACGTGGGAAGTTCTCTGGCCAGGGACTGAACTCGTGCTGCAGTGGCTGCCTATAGCTTCTCAGGCCGCCAGGGAGGCCCGGGAGTGAATTCTTACAGTTAGGGAGAACAGAGAAAAGGAAAAAGCCACCCCTGTGTCAGACACGTGCCAGATGCTCTCCCCTTATCATCTAACCCCACCACTTGGCCCTGTGAGGGAAGCAAGGATGGGGTTCACTGCCTCTCCATTTCCCAAGTGAGCAAACAGAGCCAAAGAAAGATTGAATAATTTGCCTGATGCCCCCCAGCACGCGTGAGAAGGAGGAAAGTGAATGAATGCTTCAAACCCAGCAGCTTCTCAGCTGTCACAGCAGGCCCTGCCTCCACCCCACTGTCAGGTTTTCTCTCCGTGGCAACATTCACACCCCAGACCAGCGGGTCAGCCCTGTGTGTCTGCTCACTCTCTTCTTCTGGACACCAAACTAAGGTCACAGCATCTTTTGTTTCAGTATTTCCTTTATTTACTCGAAGTTCCTATAAAATAATCACTGTCTGCTCTGCCTTCTTCTTTTCAGCCCTCTGTCTTCCCATCTCAAATTCCCTCTGGGCAGAATCAAGCCCCAGAGGTGCCCGAGTGACCGAGACACACACCTCCCTCTCTCCGTCAGGGTTAAGCTCCCCTGGGTGCTGGGCACTGATTACGTGCAGCATGGTCCTCGGAAGCTCTGTCTTGTGAATCATTTCATAGACAGAAAAAGCACTGTCTGGGGAGAATAGTGGAATCTGGTCAAAGTTATCCAGAGACAAGGTGGTACAAAGCAACAGAGATCCCGCCACGGCACATTAGCAGGGGCTGGGGACTCTGAGCAGAGGCTGCATTTCTATTTTTTTTGTAGATTAGTTTATTTATGCATAGAAGTGCTGGGGTGTAGCGAGAGGTGCAGGGGCTGAGAGGATTCACCAGAGACAGAACAGAACAGGCGGATCTACTGAGATACACTGCTGAGGGGAGCAGAGGGCGAGGCAGGAGAGGTCTGCTGCACCATGTGGGAAGCTCCCTGGCTGGGGATCGAACTTGTGCTGCAGTGGCTGCGCATAGCTTCATAGTGCTGAGACTTAACCTCTTGCACCACCAGAGAGGGCCAGGAGGGGCTGCATTTCCTTGTGACTCCAAAGCAGCCTCCAGGAGGATATTGGATCAATCCCTTTAGCGGCAAACCACCGCCCTGTGGAGAGGCGCTCAGCGGGTGCCGCACAAGCAGGTGTCCTGATGGAGCCAAAGCCTCTGAGAGTCCTGCCTCCAGCACACGTCCCTGTTGTTTCCTGGGGGCAGTGAGAGCCACAGGAAACGTGGAGGTTCTCGGGGGGTGGAAGAGAAACAAATGCCGAGAGACAGACCCTACTAACCAAGTGTTAGACCTTAAAAGTACACTGTGAAGGGTGGAGCCTCTAAGATCTGCCAGCCGGGTGTGGGGGAGAGGGGGTGTCGCACAAAGTATCTAAGGTCTCTGAGTTTCAATTCCTTCATCTATAAAGGGGGGAGAAGAGTAGTTGAAACCCAAAGGGCTGTGTGCAGATTAATGAACTAATGTAGACAAAGGGCTGCGCTCCGTACCCAGTGTGGACTCAGCACCCAGGGACTGAGCCCCGTCACCGCGGGCTCCTGCTCATTGCTCTGCCAAGCTGGCTGAGCACCGAGCTGGGGCTGCGTGTGGAGCTGTCCACACCCATGTGGAAACTGCACCCCCCCAGAAGTTTTCCTTTCCTGGGGAGGATCTTCCGCCTATGCCCTATTCTCGGGTAACAGCTTTTGTCTCTACTCGTGCTTATGAACATTAAAGAGTGACTTATTCCTTCACTCTCCATCAATGAAATGAGGATAATAATAACCCTTATCTATGTCGACTGATGTGTAAAATGAGCTAATGTTTGTGAAAGCCCTTTGCAAATTGCAAAGTGCTATAAAGTATGAATTATTATTGTGATTGCACTACTCTGGGCCTTTCATAAACAATGCAGAAAATGAAGGATGCAGGTGACCGGTATTCAAAAAGCATTTATGCTTTTTAAAGTACATAGCCATAAACTATCAGGAGAGGGTTCGATGAGATAGTCCCCCATCTGATTTAAATATTAGTAAATGCCCACTGAGAGCGACTTTCCAGCAGGGACAGGGCAGCCAGGGGGGCACAAGGGTTATTTAGTGGTGACATCTCTGTGGGTCCACTGGGCTTGAATACCTGCCACTCAGGTGCTTTGTGACTGTGCCCTGAATTTCAGAAGATCTGAAGGTCTTCTGAACCTCACTTCCCTCATTTGTAAGATAAAAATAGTAATACCTGCTTCACTGGGTGTTGTGAAGAGTAAACAAGATAATGATCACAGAGCCCTGGTCATCACCTGTGGTAGGGGACAGACACCCTCCTAATTGCTGTCCCTTTGCCTTGGGATGGATGGTTTCCAGTTAAGCCTTCATTAAAATGACTGCAGCCTTTCATTGAAATGCTAATAAGGGTTAGAGCCCTCACCATCAGCTGGGATTCCAGCAGCCTCACTGAGGTCACTGCTCCCCAGATTAGCAGCCCACCCTCTATCATAAGCCTCACCCTGCTGATCTTCCCACCTGCCAGTTCCAACATGGCCAGATCTTGCAGATCCCAAACTTTCTCTTGATAAATCTGTTGCGGGAGGGGGGGGAGGAGAGGAGGGTTTGTTGGGGGGATGTGAGTGGGATGGAGGGGAAGTCCACCTGGCAGGGCCAGTGTGGATAGCTGAATTCCTGGCCATGTCCCTCAGATGGTGAGGGGCCTACCTGGGGACTCCAAGGAACCTATACCACAGGCAACTCCACCTGGACGGACTAGATTAAGACACAGCCAAGCCCACCCTGCTTTGATGACAAACCTGAGAAATGTAAAGCTGACATCAGTGCTGTTAAGTTCTAGGATCCTCAACTTTAATGCCAACAATTACAACAGGTAGTGTTTACTGAGCACTTACTACGTACCATGCAGTGTCCAGCCCTTCACAAGAATTATCTCACGAATCCTCACAGCCACCTAAGGAGAAATGAGCTATATATTTCTGTGCTGTCCTATTACCCCGGTTTTCAGATGAGGCCTCTTGTTGAAGAGGAGGAGGGCAGCGTCTGGCTGCACTAGTGCCCACCAGCTTGCAGGGGTTAAAGGACCTGGGGGAGGGGGGCGGGACTGATACAGTGGGGTCCTCTCCAGTCCAGCTGCAGGCTCCAACTGTGACCGTGGTCCTGGGGCTGCCATGGAACCAAGGACCAAACTAGGGGGCTAGACAAGATAAGTGCATTCTCTCTCTGTTGGAGGCCAGAAATGCAAAATCAAGGTGTCTGCAGGGTTGGTTTCTTCTGAAACCAGCTGTGGGGGAGAATTGCATCATGCACTAGCTTCTGGCAGCTTCAAGTATTCCTTGGCTTATAGATACTACTCCCCCTCTACCCCACATCAGTTCCCCCCATTTTATTAGGATGCTAGCTGTTTCAGATTAGAGTCCACCCTAATGACTTCATGGTAAGTTATCTGTAAAGACCCTACTTCCAAATGAGTCACCCTCACAGGTACAGGGGGGTAAGACTTCAATGACCTTTTGGATCATTCATAGCATCCAAACTCATTTGCATGACTACCAGTTCAACCCCGACTATGTCCAGTATAAGGCTTTTTCTCACATTCACTCTCAACAAGCATTCCTGCTAGTGTCTGTGTGTCCAGCATCATGCTACCTGCTGGAGATAAGATGATGAACAGACACATGGTCCCATCATCACGGAACAAGGATGATGCACTCTTGGAGAATTTCGCTGCAGTACTGCAGTGAAACCTTTTATCAGTAATTTCCAACGGCTCGTCCTAGGGGACAAGTTAATGTAGCTTCATCATTCTGAGTAATTCTAAAGAGTGAATAACCCGAGACAAATATTAATATTTGATTAATGTGATTTGCATATGCACATCTCCAATTCATCCACTGCTTTGCAAAGTGGCTTGTGATTTCTTGAAGTCTATAGGTATTTTTCCCCCGAGTTTACTGTTGGGGTGTCGTCACAGGCCTTCCCAGACCGAGTAAGCCCTGCACACTGGGTGATGTTCACCAGCGTGCTACTTATTAGATGGAAGAACGATTAGCCTGTGCTCTGTTTAATTAAGCCTCACTTAATGGGCAAACGTTTTCTTTAACGGGCTTGCTGTCACCTCATCAGTTATTTAAGGCAGTTCATTTCACAGCAGGGAAAAAAAAGAGAAAGGGAAAAAAATTCTCATTTGCTCAAACTTGATTGGTCTGAGGAAAAGCGTGGCTGTCTAGAAAATGCCTAATTGCTGCTGTGATCGCGTGCTTATTCTCTATTTAGTCCTAGGCTTCTTATTGAAACGCTAATCAGGGTTAGGTCTCACCTCTTGATGAATGATTTTGTAAAAACTTGATATTCCTCGGCTTAGTTAGGGATGCCTGCATGCAAGTATAATGCGGCTCTGACTGAATGGGAAGATAACTGATGCCCTTCATTTTGCAAAGAGGGCTGTGATTTGGTACATACAGTACAAATCAGGGGAAATCAGAATGAAATTAATTTCCTTCTTTGCAAAGGCACCACCTCTATTCTAACGTGAGACGCTTTTCTTTAGATGTTTTTGCTGGGGATTTAGAGAAAGCTTGGCATGTGTATTTGGGCTTATTCCTTGTAGCTGGGGTCAAATTTAGGTTATGCCATCTTATCTGATGTTAGAATTTGGGGAGCTTAAGTTCTCTTGTTCTTATTTCATTTGTCAAGTAGGAATTAGACCCACACTTCACAAAACTGGGAGGGGTAGATATCATTCCTGTTTCTGACTCAAGGTCAATTTCAGAGATACACAAATACAATTTTTTTTCTCTTTCCCATTATTCCCTGTCTCCTTTCCCATCTACCAGCCCTTGAAGGTAGGGCTGGGTTTATCATCCCCATACACACACTCTCAGATAGCAGTCAACCCCATCCTAAATCTGAGCCTTAGGAACATTCTGCTGCAAAGTTCGAAAGTTCCAGGTGAAAGATAAGTGTCTGAGGCAGACATCCATGTATTTTGACTGAGCAACACCAAAATTCTGGACATCTGACTGTTTCCACATGGCCAACATGCTGCACCGTAGGTGTGAACACAGCATTTTCTTCACTTGAATTGGTCAAAGACGAAGAGTTATTGTAATTGTTATTTGTGTGTGCGGTCTACTACCTGCCTTAACTCTACCTTCTTTCCTGAGCACATGCTGTGATCCACAGCTCTCAAATTGCTATCAAAGTCTTTAGATCCTTATTGTTGCCTGAACAGTACCTCATATTACCTTTAGATGTTTGTTGTTCCTTCTTTTCCTGCCCTTGAACATCTGGCCTATTTGTATACTTCAAGACTTAATTCGGTCTTTCTGAGGAAGTCTTCCCAGACCAAACACATCCTCACATCCTGCTTTATGTGCGTCTCCTCTGGTCTCCCTCAGCTTCCTGTTGTCCCCAGGAAAGCACTTTTGACATTATAGTTACTTATTTTCTGGGCTGACTCCCAGCCTGCCCCTAGCTCCTGTAGATGCACAGTTCCTCAAGGATCATGGCATCACCTTGTTACTGCCTTGGATAACTCAATACCACGTTTCCAGCTCATGCTCATGAAATGCTTGTACCAGTGTGTGTGTGTGTGTGTGTGTGTGTGTGTGTGTACATATCCATGAGTGCTGTGTTCTGAGAAGACCTTGAGATTTGCCTACTGCTTCAGTGCAGTACGTTTCTAATGTAAATAATCCTGACTCGAGACTTCAGTATTAGATGCTTTCTGAGAATCAATGTCAACTCAGAGGATGAAAGAGAACATTATTTCCTAATTCTTTGATCAATTAGCACTATAGGTAATCCTTTCATCCTTAGGCCTTTTACAATGTAGGGAACTGCCATTATTCAAGGGCCTGTTCTACTTTCTCTATGGAAATCAAAGATCTTTCCTTGGTTTTCACTGACCTTGGTTGACAATGATGTTGAAACTTCCTAAAATGTCAACATTTCCCCAAATGTGATCCCTTCTTTTTTTCCCAAAATTTATTTATTTATGCATACAAGCTGGGGTACAGGCCAGAGGTGTGGGGAGGTGAGAGGGTTCACCAAAGACAGAATGGGGAGCAGAACAGGCAGATCGACGGAAATACACTGCTGAGGGGAGCAGCGGGCGCGGCAGGAGAGGTCTGCTGCGCCACGTGGTAATCTCCCCAGCTGGGTGTGGAACTTGAGTCACCGCTGCCGACAGCTCCACAGCGCAGCACTTAACTGCTGCGCCAGCAGGGAGGCCCCCAAATGTGATCCCTTCTAACCAAAGACATTGCTTCCATGAGGACTATGCAAGAACATACTAAGTTTATAGAGAATACAGTTGGAGACAAAATGATTCCGAGGTTTAGAATAAAAATAACTTGAAGCTCAAAGACTGACTTGCTTAATCCAGTTCATTTGTACGGATGAGTTTCTACTTATCCTACAAAACACAAGACTTCCAGTTTAAACTGAATTTCAGAGAAATACAAATAATTATTTTAGCATAAGTATGCCCCCCCAACTACATGGCATATGAATGAATACTAAACCAAGTGTTGTTTATCTGAAATTCAAATTTTAATTGGATGTCCTGTATTTTTATTTGTTAAATCTAATTCTTACAAAAGTTAATGATTTGCTCACTATGATTCCATCATCTAGAACTGTATGTGATAGGGCCTGAGATATCACAAAGGCTCTCTGAGCCCCTCACCAGTATTCCTTCTTAAATCATGTGATTAGAAGTGGAACATTTTCTACTTTTGCACGAAGTACTCTTTGAAAGCTTCTGATGATTAGTCCTAGAAATCTATCCCATCTTAGCAAAACAAGAGTGGTTTCAAATAGGACACAAGAGAAAAGAACTATATTAAGCCAGTCATAGCAAGAGCATTGGCAACATAGTCTTGTCCATTCCTCACTCCAGGAGCCTGGCTATAAATGCCAGGTGAACTCCCGTGGACACTGGCTCTTCTCTAAAATATGCTGGAGCTCCTTGGGCAGGATATTTTTAAAAAAGATTTATTTTTATTTATGAATATAAGAACTGGGTTGTAGGCCAGAGGTGTGGGAGTAGAGGATTCACTAGAGACAGAGTAGGGAACAGAACAGGCGCAACTACAGTGAGATACACTGCTGAGGGGAGCAGCAGGCGGGACAGGAGAGGTCTGCTGTGCCATGTGGGTCAACTCCCTGGCCAGGGATCGAACTCATGCTGCAGTGGCTGGTGATAGCTTGATAGCACTGAGACTTTAAGCCCTGTGTCACCAAGGAGGCCCCCTATGCAGGATATTGAGAAAGGAACAAAAGGAACTCTTGTGAGGATAACCAAAACTATATGATAGGATACAGGCAGACAGTTTACTCTAAAGTTATCCATTTAGAGAACATACAAGATGCCCAATTGTCTCCAAGAGAAACTTTCAATTATCCATTCTCCCTAAGGAATGGAGTCAAAATTCTTTAGCCCATCCTGAGTCAAAGAGATGTCACTATTCTGCTGTCATCCATATTTCTCTTCTTGAGCATCTTTTCCTATTTCAAGATGGCCCCACTGGAAAAAAAATTCACATCTTTGAATTAAGGTCTTTACTCCTCATTATGGAAAAAAAATGAAACTCCCCTCTCTATCTGCTCAAAGTTCAATTTCTGTGTCAAGTTTGTGATTTATAATAATCTGAAGGGGTTTTGCTTCTTTTAAATTTGTTCAGCAATTTTGGACCCCCGGGGACATTTTCTCTGGTTTGATTTGGGTACCATTGTTTCTCTCTGACTTTTCTCAGAGTGACACCTCCACCCCCACCTCAAGTCCAGAAACATCTACTCCGCTCACTTTATGACAGGGTTATTTCCCAATTAGGAACAGCCTGCAAAACTGTTCCTTCTTTTGTGTACAGACGTAGTTACCAGGACACATCCTGTGTAACACTTAATAAACCTTTCCTCCTCAGCAGGAAGACCTTAATGGTTACCCACACACTGAGGTGTGGACCTCTGCTGAAGGGCATTTGCAAACAAGTGAAATACTGAGTTAAGAAAATGATTTAAATGATGTACCAGCTGAGGGCTTATTTTGCTGCACGCAGGGTGAAGCAGAGACTTGGCAGCATCCTGCAAAAACTTAGCTACAGGATGGGCTGGGATAGCTCAGCTGTACAGAGAGGGAAGGAAAGGACAGTGAGACATAGGAACGTGTGTGTGTGTGTGTGTGTGTGTGTCTGTGTGTGTCTGTGTGTGTCTGTGTCTGTGTGTGGAGGGGTGTAACTGGAACATCTCGAAGGCAATAAAAACTATTTAGATCCCATAGTCCTTGCTCTGGTTTGGTCCAAAGAGTATCCATTGGGGGAAGACACAGTCATCACTAGAGATACAGATTCAGGCAGGAGACAGCCTGTTTATGGTCTCCTGTGCCCAGATAGGAGTGGGATTCCAAGCAATAGGTTGAAATGCCTGAGGCAGGGGCAGATCCCAAGGAGAAATCCTGGCACAGGCTAGCCAGAACCTCAACCTCCGCAGCAGTCCAAGTGGGCTTCTCCGCAATGGCTTTCTGGGAAACAAGGCATGCGCTTGTGATGTGGACAGCTTGGCTTTCAAGGAGGTAACAGTGCTGCCATTGCGTTTCTTGCCCTCAAAATTCAATCTGTGTCTTCCAGATCTAGGTCCTATCACCTTCTTAAAGTGGCTAAATCATCCTGAGTGTATCTTGACCTCTCTCAATATTTATTTCTATCATTCATTTTAATGAGCTGACTTGATTGACCAGAGCTGTTCATTATTTTCTCAGTTTGTACGTTTGTCAAATCAACTAGCTTTCCAAATCTGAATCTCTTTCCCTTCCCCTGTCCCTTGTGAATGTTGGGTGGGTTTGAGTAGGTGCTTGGAGAGTAGATCTTCAAGTCTCTAGGTATGGGAGACATAGAGGAGGGGAAGTGAGGCTGTGAGGGTGCAGAGGGCCCCTGTCTGGGGTACCCAGTGTCATGGCTGGATTAGAAGCAGGAACAGACTCTGAATTAGGATGTGACCAAATGCGTGGCCATCCTTGTGAGGCAAAAGAAGGCATTTCTGACATGAATGTCCTGCTAGGCAGCTGGGGACTCTTTGACGGCAAAGGTGATTGTGGTAGCTGTTTTGTTCCTTACTCCTCTTCTCCCCTCTGCTCCTAGGCTGACCAGGCAGTTGTGGTTCATAGGGGCTTCCTCTCACTGAGTGATGCTGAAGGACACTTTTTTAATTTTGTGTAGAAGAAGTGGCCAGAGGTGCAGGGGGTGAAAGGATTCACCAGAGACAGGGTAGGGAGCAGAAGAGGCAGATTGACTGAAGTACACTGCTGAGGGGAGCAGCGGGCGAGGCAGGAGAGTTCTGCTGTGCCATGTGGGTTAGCTTCCTGGCTGGGGTTTGAACCTAGGCTGTAGTGGTGATAGCACTGAGACTTAACCCCTCGGCCACCAGGAAGATCCTGAAGAACACTTTCACCCCTACCCTTGGTACCATGGATTCCAAGTTTGCCCTTCAAATAAAATTTTTTGAAAAGAGGTATTGGATTGATGGAGACAAGATCCCTGAGAGCAAGGGCCAAACCCATCCTCAGCTGCATTAGCTTCTCCTAGGGAGATGTTACGCATACCTGGGGAAGCACCCCACTGGACTTCTGTTATGTGGCACTTTATAAACAGATTCAGATTTCACATTATTTATTTATGTAATTTTGGAAAAAAAAACACAAATAACAGACTAGAGTCACCTCCTTCGCATTTGCTGTTGAAAACAGGAGTGAATTGCCTTTGTGGTGTGAATACTGAAGTGGCCAGTGGTGTGGGTGGAATTGCCTAATGGCTGTTGGACCTGTCAGGCACTGGCCTCACTTTAGTGCCCTGGGCAAAACTTTGGTGAGCAGTACTTGCTCTGCCACCACCTAAGTCCTCTTTCCCTGAGCCACGTGAGATCTCCCAGAGCTGTCTTGTGTCGGGCTGGTTCCTTTAGTTAGAAGGTATTTATTGTCTGGCTGCCTCCCTGCAGTTCCCTGCATCCTTTGCGTGGCATTGCTCATTAGCACCTCCTTTGGAGGCTGATGCAGTGAAGGATGTAGAGAGAAATTTTGTTCGAATGTGGAAATCTTTCTGAGGGAGAGGTTTGAAAATCATGATTCATTCATTCAAGGACAATTTGGAAGAGAAGAGCAGAGGAGGAAATATCTGGGGGAGGGTGAGAACATTTCCTTTGAGGACATGTTGAAGGAACGGGTGAGCTCTGAAGCACAGAACTGCAAGACCCTTGGGGGAAATACCCACTCTACAAATTCCAGGAACCTGTGAGTTCCTTGAGGGCAAAAAACATATGTCACTAAATTCACAGCATTTAACCATTGCAGAAATCCTAGGCTCCATAAATATTTCTTAGGTGGTTGCTATGCGGAGTGAGATCTAGCTGAATTCTGAGCATGCCTAGAAAGAAAAATGAGACCTTCAGAGGAGAATCACAGGGCAGCTCAGCATCACAGGTGGAAAGGCAGGAGTTTCTGAATGGCCCATGTCCGGCTTCAAATCCCATTTTGAATGCTGAGTGGCCACATGCACTGAACTGAATGCCCTGAAGGTGAAGGTTCCAAGCCATTGTTTTTACATCTGGGCCATGGAAACAACAATAAAACTCCAGAAGATGCTGGAAGGAAAGAGATTATAAAAAACGCAGGCAAAGTACTTAGCACAGTCTACCACATAGTAGACGCTCAAAAACCAGCAGCTAGTATGTCATAGATGTAGCACTAGCAGGGACCAGTACCCCCAGGCCCGAGGATGAGGCTGCCTCCCACAGAGACTGAGTGGAGGTGAGTGGTTTGCCAGGAGAGCCTCCTGGAACTTGCCCATCAGGAGAGCCCATGCTCTCCTGAGACAAATGCCTGGCAGCTCTGGGCATGCTCCCTACAACTGCTCCCTTCTCACCCCATGTCCAGGGTAGTTGAAAGGCCCATGGATTGTGGAGAGGACCTTCTGTTCTGTTGTCCCTATTGGGTCTGGGCTCCTCACCTCTTTTCTCAGCTTTCTTTTTTGGATTCAGCCACCCCTCTGTCCCCGCCACACACACCACTCCCTAACCAAGGAGCTACAGCTGAGGTCAGTGTCCTCACAAGTAAATACCACACAACCCCTTTGGATTCTGGGACAAACAAAAAAGATGCCCTTGTATGTGAACCTGTTTACTGCATCTGGCAGCTTTTATATCCCTATCAAGGGAAAGGAGAGAAATCATGTTTCCTTTCTGTAAAAATAACAGGTCATTTACATTTACCTATAACCCATACTATGAAAGGCGGATAGAAGTCAAAACTTTTAAAATTGCTACCAAAAAATGTAAGTTTCACTGCTGTCAGCATTCCAGCCTCCTCACCTCATAGCTCACACTAGGTATTCACAATGGCCTTCCCAATCCATGATCTCCTTTGACCTTCACGCTAACTCCACCATTTTACAAGAAAAAAGCATCAGACAGAGGTGAAGTGAGTTGTCAGTTGTCAGCGGCCCCACAGTTCCCCTTGCAGGGGCCTCCTCCCTAAACCAGGAGATTATGGGCACTGAAGCAGGCATTTCCTAACCCGCTGCTGGCCTGAGACAGCATGTCTATTAGGTATCAAGGTAGCAGGAGTGGTTCCTTTTTTCCTTTCTTTACTATTTTTTTAAATGCAGCAAACTTCTTAAATGCTTTTCATGGAAACACTGAGCCAGTGTGGCTGTGAGTTCTGTGTGCTGTGGCGTGAGGGTGGTGGATTCAGCCAGCACCTGCCGCTGGAGCCGCTTCTGGCTAGATTTTTCAGGACATTCTGTGGATCATGCTTGGGGAGGCTTCCTTCTATCTTAGCCAACCCTTCATTTCACAGGTAGGGAATCCGAGGTCAAGAGTATCAGGACTTACTCAGTGGGTCTGTGGCAGGTTATTTTTTTTTTAAGATGTATTTATTCATGCACACAAGAACTGGGGTGTAGGCCAGAGGTGTGGGGTGGTGAAAGGGATCACTAGAGACAGAGTGGGGAACAGAACAGGCAGATGGACTGAAATACACTGCTGAGGGGAGCAGCGGGCGAGGCAGGAGAGGTCTGCTGTGCCATGTGGGAAGCTCCCTGGCCAAGGATCGAACTCCTGCTGTAGTGGCTGCTGAGAGCTTCATAGTGCTGAGACTTAACCCCTTGCGCTACCAGGGAGGCCCTGTGGCAGGTCTTTGAATGCCTAGGATAGTGTTCTTTGCCTACTGTCCTTCGTTATTCATGGAGCAGATATTTTATGCTTCAGATGAGGATATTTTCCTGCCTAAGACCAAAACAGACTGACAGGACTTTTTTTTAAATGATTGAATATTGAAATTGAAAATGAGTGTGATAACATGTTTTATTTCATCTCATTTAAATTAATTTTAATATAAAAAGCCATGTGTCAGGGTTGCTACCATAGTGGCTAGTGTGGCTCTAGACCAGTAGTTCTCAAGCTTGAAAGTGCACTGGAATTCAAAAATATGATTCTTGGTTTTTGTTGACTTTCCTTGGTTCCGAGGAAGGCCAGGTGAATGGGAATTTTAAGATTCCTGGTTAATTCTAATGTGCAGTCAGGTTCTAGGGACACAGATCTGGATGTGAGGCCCCATGAGGGAGAGAGGCCACGTTAGCTGTGCCAGTGGCAAGGAAGTCAGTGAGGAGTTATCTGTGTCCCCGTATCTTAGGGAATGTCACACAGCTTAAAGAGAGGATGTCATGCTGGGAGCAAGGACTTAAAAGTGTCCTAATCAAACCACTTAAAAGAACAGTGTGACCCAAAGGAGTAGAAATGGCTACTTCTACCTGGGAGGGGGGGGTTCTCTTTATGGTAATGATCCTGGAAATGAATTATAAATTAGGTCTTTTTTTTTCCAGAAATGGATTTGTAGCAATAGATGTTTCTGCCAGGCAAGTCAAAACTCACGTCTGTAATTCACAATAGGATTAACCTGGGATTATGGAAAATCTAATTAAGTGAGCCATATTATCTGAGACCCACAAAACACACTTAACATTGCCTTTGAAAGTCCTGTCTGTCTGAGAGTGTTCAGTATATGCTTCAGAAGATGCTCTGCACATGTACAAGGCATTTGAGTAGTTCGCTGTATCCTATTACTTTTCTTTTATACTTAACTTTTTTTTTAATCCCATTACTTTTGATAAATGACGTTAATACATTTAAAAAGAAAGAATTGGACTTCAAAGGTTGGATTATTGGAAACCACAATGAGATCATGATGAGGCTATTGTTGGTGTCTGCTTTCTAAAAATAAGGGGGAGGGGACTTCTGTGGACTGGGTAGGGCTACAAAAAAGTCATTTAAAAATGTGGCAGAGTTTAGTCTACTCTTAGCATGATCGCATGGCTTGGGGGTGGGGGGCATTAAGAAAGAGACCTCCTGAACAGCCCACCCACACTCTTGTGGAAATCAAGCTTGCAGTAATTGGAAGCAGCTTGACTTCTGCATTCCTTACTTGTGTCCGGTGGCTGATTAAGCTGGATAGAGGCCGGTGGG